>JARHVA010000266.1:5850000-5985000 GCA_037957365.1 Torreya grandis
TTTATGTTATATATTCTGATTTGATGATGCCATGATTTATATCATACATTTACTATGATTATTATCATTCCATTATTCACTAACATATCTAGTTTAATCTTCAAAATAGCTTATACTAGATAATTATCATGAAAATAACTTGTTTTATATTATTATTTTTAAATACTATTCTATGGATTACAAGTTTCATACATTATTTTAATGATAAATTTATTTTTATGACGATTTATCTTATCATATTTATCTACGTAATTCACAAGATCATACCTTTTAATACTTCTTTTATATATAACACATGATGCACACAACTATTAGATGAGTGATTTTTAGTCTTTATCCATCATATCAAAAGGGGAGAATATAATGGGATTATTTATGAGGTTCATGGCATGTTATAAAAAAACATTTCACCTTGTGATATATATTACATGGTTATAATAGGTTAGATTTAGGCGCACACACATGATGTTTTGGAATAATTTGAGAATTATATATGATTTCAAGCAAAACTTTAAGAATGATATATGATTATGAGGAACATTTGAGACACTATATGATATTTAAAGATATATATATATATATATACATATACATACATACATACATATATATATATATATATATATATATATATATATATAAATTATGAACACATGGATCTTATGGGGCAGGTAGTGTTTTCATCCAAATATTTTCATATTTTATATATTGAAGTTTGCTGCAAAATGATAGTTATAGATGAACTCTTTAGGTCTCTACCCATTTTTATTAGTTGATAATTTTAAATATGAACCTAATATTGGTGTCCCAATTTTTCATATAAACATAATTTAGGGTTCTAATTTTTAGGTGAACCAGATTCAAGGTTTTACCTTTACATAGAAACCTCATTTTAGTGTTCCATAAAGAAGTTTTTTTATACCTAGATAAATGTGGTTAAGATTTAACCTTATATAAATACCTTATCCATTTACAATTGGGTCATTCAAACCCCTCAACTCATAGTATTATAATTTGTATAGTCTTGGGAAATGTTTAACCCATAGTATTCTACAATCAATTTCAACAAGTGATATCTTGATTCACATACCATCAGTTGTATTCATTATTTAGTTTTTATATTGAAATATTCTCAATAATTTATATTTTATATTTATTTATTTGAGAAGGCACTAACCCATATATATATATATATATATATATATATATATATATATATATATATATATATATATATATATATATGTATGTATGTATGTATGTATGTATGTATGTATGTATGTATGTATGTATGTATGTATGTATGTATGTATGTATGTATGTATATTTCATATGGATAAAATGACACAGTTTTTTTTTAGCTATCAACACAAAGAGTAACTATAATAGATAACAATTTTATTTATTTTAATTTTTTTATTTAGAAATCTCAATAGTAGATTAAAGGGGACACATTTATATACATCTAATTTTTATATTTAACATATCAGAAATACTAATATTGGCATACTTGGACATACTCAATGCATATATATATATTTGAATCTTGAGAAAAAAATTCACTCTAATTGTCTACCCATATATTGTCTTAACCACTTCTATTGACTAGACATATTTATCTAAACCTCTATTGACTAGACATATTTATCTAAGATTTGATATGTATAAACATTAATAGATTAATAATTCTAGAAAAATATTATCCATACTTTGTATCCTTAATTTTCACTTATGTGAAAATATTGGTAAACTTGGGAAGTGATAATTACCAAAGGTTCCTTACTATGTCAGCACTATTTAGGAACCCTCAACAACTAATTTTCAAAATGGTAAGGCTCCACTAGCTTAGCCTAGACACATTACATGGGTTAATAAAATATTATGATTAATATAAAGCTACATATAAATAAAATCACCCCTAAAGAAACTACTAACTTGGAAAGTCTTATAAAATTTGATAAATCACACAGCACTCTCCAGAAACATTATCAAAAGGCATATACACATCTAAAAATGTCAAGGAGTATCCAAAGAGTAGTCTACAAAACCAAATACTAAAATAAAAAAATCCAAATTTCTATGGTTTAAAGTATCAAATATCAAAATACAAAATTGCATTCAAGATTGTTCATGATTTTACATAGAAGCATAAGTGGGATAGCTACTCATGGTTTGATCCCTCTTTAGAGTATTAGATTGTAGGAAATTATAAAGAATTCATCAGGGAATGTTTGTGGTTATCCAACCTAAAATAATAAACTAATTTTAAGGGAATATTATGGTCAATTAATAAACATCAAGATTTGAATGAAAGATAAAAAGGGTGTCATCATATAATATTATAGAAGTGCCCCAATAAATTAAAAAATATATAGGTTTTTCTACTCTAATTTGGACTAATGGATGAGAATAATATAATTAAGATAGAAATTTTAAATGTAATTCAAGACAATATATATGACATATAGGTGTATATTTAGATATAAAATACTAATATTGATTCTTCTAATTTTATAATGACACGTGCTAAATATATACAGTACTTGTTGAGTTTAACATGCCCCATATACCTAAAAATGGGGACCTTATGAAATTTTGGGTCATTTTCTATAAGACATACCTCAACATTAATTCCACTTGATATATAACAATTTTTATGACTTTAAAATTTTAAAAATCATTTTAGTCCATGACAAATGTTAATGGGTACCTTTTTTTTTTAAAAAGTCTCATTAAATGTCTAGTTCATTGGTTTTCTAATGATCTAATTTGTTTAAAAGTGCTCTTATAAGGGGTTACAATTTGAAAAACCAAGGTATTGTCCCTAAAACATAATCAAAATCACTTCATTAAGGCTCCCAAATCATGGTATTACATTGATTGTGTCAAAAATCATATTTAATACTATGATGTGCCTCGATTTTAAGTTTTAGAAAAGGGTCCATGTGAGATTTTATACTTAAACCTTATGAATTTGAACTTACCCCATTTTTTATCACATAGTTCACTAACTGTTTCATATTTTGACTTTTTATAATATCTTGATGCTAGATCAACCTTAATTAAGATGAGACAATATCACATCCATTGGTCACTTAGTTATATAAATTTTGGGACATAACTGTATATACTTTAGCCTTCAAAAATAGTCACAACCTAGCAATCCAATCGTATCATGCCACTTGAAATTCAATCAAGATATTATAATGATCCAATTATTCTCTCATGTCTCATGACCTGGTGACCCAATGGTATTATGCCAATTATCATTCAATCATTACGATTTAGCCTTTAAAAAGAGTGACCCAATCAAAGCATGCCATGTGGTACCCAATCACAATTTTTTGAGACCTTTATTACTTTCAAGAGAGGGTATGAAACCTAAAAATAAAATCACTTCATGCCACTTGGAACTCAGTCTTTCCCTTCATGCCCCTTCAACTAAGGTATAATATTTAATATCTCAATTCTTATGATTGCACGAAAAGAAGACACCTAACAACTAGTCACTTAATCTTGGATAGTTGGATGCCACGTAGAGGCCAACCAGTAGCTGGAACTAATAGGATGATGACATGTGGACCCATTTCCCCATGGTAATATCACCATCAAGGGAAAATACATAATCTATCAAAGATCAATCCAATTAGAAAGAGATACATGGCTAAGTGTTGTAGTAGTCGGGTCCATTCAAGAGTTTCATATAACAAAGCCATTTGATAGTGTGAACCAATGGGATATTTCCACTTGGAAAACCAATAAAAGCTCCCAAATACACATCAACCCAAAATAAAAGGGGTCAAACTATGAAACATCAAAATAAGATCAATCTAATTAGAATATGCCACTTGGTAGAATATTATACAACCCACTTGAGTAACATAATATTCTAAATAAAAGGTTGGAGTGCATAAAAAGGAATCAAGTGTCAAACATATGTCAAGTATGACACCTAAATGGAACATAACTATCTATAAAGTGATGTTTAGTGAAAATTGAATGTTGATGGGGCTTATTTTGTCAGTTATAAATCCAAGTCACTGTAAGGGAAAATTTAAGCCTATAATGGAGTGTCACATGGTCAAACTAAAAGCAATGATTGGCTAATTCCAAAAGTGGATTTTCAAAGCCATTAAAATAAAACTAAAGATCCACCTAGGCTTTAAGTCAAATTAGGTTAAATATAATTGACATTTATGACTTGTATCTTTCAATTCAAAATTCTAAGAATATAGAGTTTAAAGCTTGTTGTCTCAAGGCTTTGCATTCACCCTTGTTATTTTCTACAGAAATCTAAAGTGTTATTCATTATTCACTAAAAAATTATGTGCATTATTTTTGTCATTAGAGTAATCCATGAGTACATTATTCATAAAATATAAAAATGAAGGCCAAATAATGAGCATCTAGATCTACCAAGACAAATCCAGTTCCATTTCTCTATTCATATGGAATAAACATTATCTTCTGAGACAACAATTTCAATTCTATTGCATTAGCCATTGAAGATAATAATTACAATGATTTATTATACCATGTGGAGAATACATTAGATAGGTTTAGTGATGATGAGTAATATCCTAGTGTTACATAAGAAAGGTTGGACATCTCAGTGCTCAAGTCTATGGGATTTCACAAGGCCACATCTAATCTAGAGGTCCTCCCATATATAGAATTAGTCTACCAAATGCTTATTCAATCTAGGTGTGTAAATAACATGATTAAGTCTTTTAATTTGGGTAATGACATTACTTTCATAGTTGAGATATCCTTTTAGGCTTATTATGATTTACCCAGACTAGAGATTGTTTACAATCAAGAAACTATCACCTAATGGCTTAAAACACATAACATCAAATAAGTTTTGAAGGAATAGGAAGAAGTTAATGAGAGGTTCATTTTTAAATCCAAGATTAACCAAACCCCTATCACCTAATTTAGGAAAGTGGTAATAATTGGGATGGAAATGATGAATAGGCTACATGGGGCTGAAGACACTAGACACATAGATGAGAAGTGGATTCCACTTCTATCCAAGATCATAGATGATGCCGACACTCCCCCTCTAGGAGAGATAATTTCTTATAACTTGGTAGCCCATAATAGGAAGGTCATGGCCAACCAAGGAGATCATTTCTATATGATATCCTACTTGGTTGATACCATTTATGCTACCTAAAATTTTCCCCAATTCACCAATTGGGATCCAAACTTGAAATGGACCACTCCCCACATCTTCTCAAAATTAAGAATTTATAAGTACAAGTAGGAGATGTAGGCAATTTCCAAGAATTTCTACCCAATTGTATACAGGACCATCCATGAGAGGCCCATGACTAGGTTATATAAAGAAATCAAGACAACACTTGATACATTGTGACCATACTGGTATTATCCAGATTGCATAGCAATAAAGCTAGTCAGAATCAAGACAACCCTATTTAGGTTGCCTACCATAGTGCTAGACAATCTGGATGAATAAGAGATTACCTTCTAGCTACTCATAGGGGTAGATGGATTGTGCAAGAATAAGAAAAAGTGACTAGTCCATCCTCAATTATCCAAATTTGGTCAATTTAATATTGATAACTAGAACTTAGTTATGGTTTTTACCAAGAAAAGTTCTACCTCTAGTTTAGATAAGGATACCAATAGGGAATGGGACCCTAAAAATTTAACATTCAATCATTGCATCATACATAAGATAGCCCTAATTATTACATACCATCATGAGCCTAAGATGCAAACTAATTATACATCAATGCAACTAATGACACCAAGGTGAAGTAGAGATTGAAGGTTACTAATATCCCATAGGTGAAATTGAGGTTGGATTATTTAGAGTTTTACTATGTTTTTGAACATCAAGACACTTAGGCTAGAGCATCAACATCTACAATTCATGCTACTAGTACTGAGGAAGAAAGGTTGACTGGCCCACAACTCAATCAAATAATGCTACACTCATTATCTCCCACTTTGAAAAGGGGAGGAGATGATACAGAAAATAATATTAGGTAGGCATCTACTTTAGAATCCCCATCTATCATCCCATCCCAAGTAAAAATTGATACTTTAGTACAAGGAAGACCTTTAGTAGAGGTAGTAGTTACATTTACCCTAACACCAACAGCCTTATCATCAAGCTTGAATCCCTTGCTTCTTACCAGGGAGGAATGAAGTATAATAGGTTAGGATCATGTATTTTTACCCCATTTATTATTTTATAAACAACCCTTTAGCATAGTTGGTGAGCCCCTAACTCTAAACCATGTGAACCTCTTTTCCTATGACCCCCTCACTAGACCTATCATTAGGTCTGTGACCATGCCATTACCCATTATTAACCCCTTTGTCATATCCTCCACTTATAGGGCCTCATTAATGGCAAATTTTCCCCCAATTATGTGCAATTTTATGCCTAAACTAGGTATCCAACTACCTAATAAAAATCCCACTTTTGTCATACCCCATGTTCTCCTGTTCACAACTAGTGCTTCAAATATCACTAGTTACCCTTCACCTTCAAGAATGGCACTTCCCCCTTCATCCCATAGATATGTATTTTTATTGGTCACAACCTTAGGTTCATCTCACACATCTAATTTCCAAGGATTGACTCTAGCCCAAAAATTTCCTCAATCATCATAACCTCCAAGTGGTTCTTCAGACAAATCATGGATTAAATAAATACAAGTGGATATAATGGATAACCCATATTTGGTCATAATGAACCCTCCACAGGTCACCTTATAATTTGACAAGAAGGTTGGGGCAATGAAGAGGGTGACCAAGAGGAAGGTCACTCACCCAGACTAACCAATTATGTATGAGATAGAGGAGAGCTTATTTGAGTTGATTATGATGAATAAATCAACACTAGGCCAACAAAAATAATATGAGGAACCCCTCTCAACTCTAAAAGCATATGGTGATGTGTTTTCTAAATTTATAAAAAGAGTATAGTATAAATAAGCTAACTTGGAGTAGTAGCATAAAACCAAATTATCATAGAAAACCATAACTAAGGTAGAGTGTTCTATAGGAGAAATGTTTGACATGTTGAACACCTTAGCCCAAGACAAGGTAAATGGAGATGAAATATACAATAGAATCCTCAAGGTAGAAGTTTCATATGGGGAATATGATAGTTTGATAATAAACTCAGTGACATTGATCAGAATGAAGAAGCTTGAGGATTTAAATATGATCCCCTTAGAGGACTTGAGCATTACTCAATCCTATGTAATTCATAGAAGGCACTGAACTAGTAGATTAATGAAATGAGATCCCTGGGCCAGTATCTCACTCAAAAAGGTGATAGAGTCATTGATTTACTTAAGGATGTTAATATAGTGCACCTTACCAATAAGGATGGTTCTATTTTTATCAATTATGCCTTCAAGGCCTAGTTGTAAAACTTTATTGTAAAATTTAGAATGCATGTTATGTCTAGAGAAGTAACCTTTAGATAGGAGATGGTAGATTTGGTAACCTATAGTAATTATAGGATAGAGAAGGATATGATAATTAACAAAGTTGTGGGGCCTCTACTAATTAAGAATGATGTAATGGTAGGGTTTATAATAAATATATGTAAGGAGCTTATTATTGATTTAAAATTGATCAACAATGACTATAAGAGGTGCTCTAAAGCATGGAAAGGGCAAATAAAAGCTAAGAAATAAACAACCATCAAAGCCAAAAAATATCATCGTAGGAGCCTATACCTCCTCAGCCCCTCTTGGGATATATTATTATAACACTAGCACTCCTTATTTAGTTTTTTTTAGTTCACATCCATCTTCTTCTACACCAAGAGCTTCATCATTGACTACACTAGAGTATCTCAGTGTAGCACTTTAAGAATGAGATAGCCATATATTGGGCTTTCTCTTGATATGAATCATGTCTTGATTCCCTTTAATTGCATTGTAAAATATTTCCTTATTTTAATATGGAATATTCTCTATCTTTAGGACATTAGGTATCTTGTCTACTGACAAGTGTCATTTATCCAGTTCTCATGTAACCATCTTAGGCCTTAAAGGCCTATATATAGGGGTTCCCCCCTTTATTGTATTTCAAAATAGAATTTTATGAGATTAATGAAAAGAGAAATAAAAATTCCTATAATTTGATCATTGTTTTCATTATTTTTGTATGTTCTTGTTTCTCAAAGCTTTGCTAATAACACATGATTTTATCTCTTTCAATGGTTAAATTGGATAATAGTATTTCAAATGTATCTTGCTAGTTTGTGCTTTTAGCTATGATAACAAAGTCTGTTATGTATGCTCTACTTTCTTTCTATTATAATAATTAATGTGCTTAAATCAATTCATTGTAGATGGTTATTTTAAAATAATACAATTCAGATATATGCATTATATTCACCTCAAAATCCTTGTTGCATTTGTGATATTCTAAGTTTAGCACTAGGATCTCATGAATGTTAGTTTTGTTTGCACTATTGTCAAAAGGAACTGAAGGAGATTTATTAGTGTTTTTTATTGAAAGGAAAAAATTATTTTATGCTCTAATTTGCTTCCCCTTTTAAAATTTTTTAACATGAATTACTTTAAATTAAATCTCACTATGAATATCCACTTGTTTGTTTAAAGGTTGGGCATAAATTGGTAAAATAAAAATATCAATTCTACTTAATAACAATACAAAGAAATTTTAGATAGATTGTGTCACTACTGAGTTTTTGTTATCCCTAAAGTAGGGTCTACTTGTAGAATAAAGGAGCTATCCACATAATCATCCAATAAAATTGAATAAATCCCCAAGGTCTTATAGTACTTACACTACAAACTTAGAGATATTTTTCTACTATTTGCTTTATATCCTTGACATAGATATACATCAATAGGAGAAGAGTTAGCGCTAGAATGAGGGCACTTTGTTTGTTTGGATTAGAAAGTATTATGTGTTTCATTTTAAATATAACATAATCTCCTTAAATACCTAAAGATTATAATAAAAATTGCATTTTGTTTTCATTTATATAAGATATTTGTAACCCTTAAAAGATCCCTATGGAAAGTCTTTATTCCAAAATATCTTGTAATATTTGTTCAAGTATGAAGCTATTTTAGCATTGCCCCTCTAATTTAAGAATGTTAAAAATAGGCATGTCATTGAATTATTTTAGTAGATCAAGATTTGATTCATATATATTTGTAATGTTCTGCATGATTTTAATTAATAACTTTTGATCTATCGTAAATAAGTGTAAATATCAATATCTAATAAGGTTATTTGGTGAAAGATCTTTTAGCCAAGGATTTAGAGGCCTAAATTGAATACACTCACATAATATTAAGGCATTCTTTTCAAATTTTTCATTCTAAGATTCTTTGATAATCTTTATACACTAAAGGTTTCTTGAAATATCTTATTTAAACATCGATCTTTGTAAGTTAGCCAAGATTCCAAAAAAATTTGTGCAAGATCTAAATCTTTAGAGGGTTCAGATCAGAAAATGTAGAATAAGACCACTCTACTTAATTATAGACCCTTATATGGGATTATTCATGATAAATTTGTTGATCCTTACTTTATTTTGTAATATTTGATTAACCTTCGTGGTATTGAAAATTTTTGAGACAAATCTTTTGCTTAGCATCCTAGAGTTGCCTAGGATCTGAACCAAATCTCATTCTGAGACTAGAGTTCCCCTTGGGTCTTTTAAAACCCATTGTAAGGATAGATATAATAAAGGGATGTATAGGATATACAAATCCCACCCTACCTCTCTAGTAAGCCAACATCCACACCCACTATTCTACATCTGGCCAATCATGGAATAGTTAGGAGGATCTTCCATAAATGTGCCTAGCCATATGCATGATTTGAATAATAACCTAGATGAATACCTCTCTCTCTCTTCAATCCATATAAGGGTATAAATTTCAAAAAAAAAATCAAGTCTTTTAAGGTATCCCATTGGATTCTAAATGTCATCTATAAAGATGTAGCCTGTAGACTCTTCCCATTTACCTTTATAGAGGTAGCCTATGATTGCTTCCTTAATTTACAATACGATTCCATCATATGATGGAACTATTTCAATGATACCTTAATCACATAATTTGGAAGGGTCATTAGTCTCAGTATCATTTACTAACAATTCACCATCCTGAAACAAGATTTGAATGAGCCCATAAGAGCTTTTAATGCTAAATTTCAAAAGATGTATAGCATCACCATAGCTCCCTACTAACCTATAGATGACCTAGCACTATAAATATATAAAAAATCCATAGATCTCATGATATTTGTATTCCTACATATGGCCATAAATATCAATACATTAGCACATGGATATGCAGAGCCTATACACATTGATAAGCAAATGTGCTTGTAAGGGCACCCTAGCTTTGACATCTCAAACATCAACTTAGATTTACCTAATTTTAATCTAGTACCAAATATAAATTAAATCATGTCAACCTTGAATTAGATACCTAATCTTAAACAATTGCCTTTAAGCCATGCAGCTCCCAGCTAACAACTAGGATTCTTCAACCAGACTAATGTTGGGGCTCATCCCCAAAATAGTAATCAAGATTTGGTACCTATTAACAAATATAACACCCAAATCATTATCTAAAACCTATTTCATAACACTAAACCTAACTTTTCAAAGGGATACTTATAATCAATTTAAAGAATGGTTCAAAAACTAGGTAGTGATTTTTTAAATTTACAAAGGTAAATGGGAAACATGGGGGAAGGTTCTAATAGAAACTACATGTTTCAAAATTACAAAAAAACTTTAAATGGGTCTAATAATAATAAAAATGAAAATCTAGCCAATAAGATGCCTGACATAAATATATACAAATTAGTCTTGCCTAATAATAATATGGCCTAACATGGAGAGTTAGACTATATAGAATTTTATAATGTTTTATAAATGTTTCAAGGTGAGTTGGAAAGTTACGATGTTATCTCAAATAATAAAGACAATATTGGAGATTTAGGAAACATAAGAGAACCTAGTGGTGGGTCCAAATCCACCAAAATGGCTCTCATGGTCAAAACTTATAAGTTTCCTGACTAAGAGGAAAATGAGCCTGAAAGTAACATAGATGATATCCATACTTTCTAACAATACTAGAAGATCAATTATTCCTTTAGTAATAAAGCCAAAATGATCCCAAAATGACTTCCACACCACCTAACAAATTTGACACTCCCCTAGATTTTATAGATAATGATGATCCTCCTCTTCCAAAGGGAAAGGATACTCAACCAACTGTAGAGTTGGCTACAATTAAATAAAAAGGTGGGTACAACATTTTGTAAGAAATGAGGAAAATCAAAGCCAAAATTACTTTAGATTTCCCAAATCACTAAGCAACATGATTTACTATTGAAATCATTAACAAATAAAGTATACAAAGGTAAAGCCAAATCTATGAATGTAAATGTGGTAATGTATAAAAGTAAAGTTGAGGTTCCTCAATTTTTGATAATTTTTAGAATCTTTGAGAAGAATGTGCATAATTATTTTATTGATTATAGAGCATATGATAACATAATTCCTATAGTTATTTATGAAAAGCTAAGATTGAATCCAATCATGTTAGATAGAGCTATTATCCAGTTAGACAAGCCAAAAGTTAAGGTGGTAGGAAAACTATTAAATTTTCATATGCAACTAGATCAATAACCCTAAATTAAATAGTTCATTGACATTCAATTCATTAAGATCCTAGAATCATATGGTATGTTATTGAGTAGACACTAGAAAAAATCCTCGAATGAATACATGTCCATAAATTACTCGTATATGTGGCTACCTTGGAGGGGTGTGCTTAATCAGATCCAAATTGATTAAGAGATAAGGATGAAATTCATGATCATAGATTATAATGCCAAGAAAAAAAGGTAAACTTCCAATCTACTAAATTTGGCATTTATGCTCCTGATACTACCGATTAGAGTTAATTAAACCCAACAACCATGGATGAATGATTTTGGATGATGTACTTCAACAGTGTGAGATCCAAGTAAGGATCAAGGGTAGGTATAGTATTAATGAATCCATTTGGTAAGAAATATCTATCATATTATATACTCCAATTTCCATGCACTAATAACCTCATATAATATAAGGCCCTAATCTTAGAACTCTAATTTTTCATCAAACATAAGGTAAGGAAATTATTAGTACATGGTGATTTAGAATTAGTCATCAAGTAGGTATGTAGTCAATACCAATGCAATATTTCTTATCTAATGAAATATAAATTTAGAGTATGATATCTAATCTAAAGCTTCTAAACATTTAACATTGCCTCTGTACCTAGGGATTAAAATCAATTGGTAGATGGGTTAACTTTAATATCAATTAATCTAGTTCTACATGAGGCCCTTGAACTATAAAATTTTATAGTCAAAATGATATCTTTCCCTTATGTACCAAAAAATGTCAATCACTTATAGGTGTTTGATGATGATAATTAAATCATAGACTTCATAACTATTTTTGGAGTCTTTAAGTCACATTTAATTAACAAACACGATGAAGAGTCTATAGAAGAGGTCAAATCTAGTGATGATGGCATAATCCAACTGAATAATAATATAATTCCTAAAAGGCATGGTCTCTCTAGAAAGGATTTTTGATCAAGACAAGACAAAAACTGATGACAAAGTGCCTAAAGTAAGGGGCAAGGATTACAAGCAGATTAATCTAGGTTCATTAAGCAATCCTTAGAATGCCAACATTGAGATTGTCTATACTAATGAAGAAGTAGATGAAGCTACTAAGATATTATCCATATTTAAATACATACTTGTATGGTCTTACAAATATCTCAAAGTCTTCAACACCTAATCATCACTCATATGATCCCTTTAAGTGAAGCATGCAAACCTTTCTAGCAAAGTCAAAGACTTTTCAACCTAGTTCTAGAGCCTCTAATCTATAAGGAAGTAATTAAGTTGTTAGATGTAAATATTATCTTCCCAATCAAAAACTCCACATGGGTGGCCAACCTAGTCTTATTCAAGAATAAAAAATATGAGATTAGACTCTACATAGACTTTCAAAACCTCAATAGATCCTGAAAAAATGATAATAACATGTTTCCCTCTTTAGAATAAGTAATTCATATGGTTAGTATCTCTCAAATGATGTCCTTTCTAGATGGATTCTTTGGTTACAACCAAATTTTGGTTAGCAAACAAAACAAAATGAAAACTTCCTTCATGACCAAGTGGAGAACATTCACATATAGAAGGATGCCTTTAGGGCTCATCAATGTCGGGGTAACCTTTCAACATGCCATAGACCATGCATTTGAAGGATTAAATAGTAAGTGCATTATTATCTACATGGATTACTTAATTTCTTTTTATAAAAATAAGAAAGACCATTTGATGCATCTTCAGTATGTTCTGGAGAAATGCATAACCTTTGGTATCTCTTTGAACCCTAAGAAGAGTATTTTTTTCATAACCTAAGGTAAGATCATAGGACATGTAATCATGAAGGATGATATGGATATTAACCCTGATAAGATTAATTTTATTTTCAAATTTGATTTTCCTAATAGTAAAAAGGAATTAATTTTTTTTTAGAAAAATTAACTTTGTGCGTAAACTTATTTCAAGTTTCATTGAAATTGTCAGACCTCTGAATGTCATGTTGAAAAAGGACATGAGGATTGATAGGATGTCTGAATCTAAGAAATCTTTCCAAGACATAAAATAAGCCATACAATAGGCACCCATGCTAATAATCCCAAATTTTGATAAATATTTCTAGCTTTATTCTTTCACTTCTTACCACATGATTACTGTTGTCTTAATGTAGAAGGTAGATGACAAAAAACATCTAGTTGCCTTCATGAGTAAAAACTTAAGGAATTTTTAATTGAGATACTCACTCCGAAGTCTCGATAAAGGTCATGAACAAGTTTAGACACTACATCCTCTGAAACAAAACTCATTCCATTATACCTAACCCCACCATTAAGCTTATGCTTAACCAAAATGAATTAGGAGAAAGACGAGGAAAATGGATGACTAAAATCCACAAATATGACATAGAGATCAAGTTAGTTAGGATGGTATGGGTTCAAGGTTTAATTCAATTAATTACCAATATTAACCCTCAAATTGATGTTTTTCAGGTAGAAGTAGACCAGGTCTCAAGTGAGTAATGGGACATAGACATCATCTATTACCTATTGAATGACACTTTCCCATCAAAATTTAAAAGAGATCAAAGAAGAAAACTCAAGCCCAAAATTTCACACTTCATGATAAAAATAAGGGTACTACATAGAAAAAACTATGAGGGAATATATTTGAGATGTGTCACCAAGAAGGAAGCTACATACAAACTAAACAATTTCCATGAAAAATTAGGAAGTGGACATCCTTTGAGTAGAACCATTACCCATAAAATACTTAGATTAGGCTATTATTATCCTACCATATTCAAAGATGCACATATTCATGTCTGAGCATGCCATTAATGTCAAGTGTTTGACAATATAGAAGTAAGGAAAGCCATGCCTTTACAAATAATAATTTAAACCAAACCATTTGTAAAATGAGGATTGGACTTCATTGGGGTCATTAATCATAACTGATTGGTAGGCCATAATTTTGTGCTAATATCCACTGACTATTACACTAGGTGGACTAAAGCAATTGCTATTAAGAATTTTAGGGTAGTTAATGTCATTAAATTCTTGGAGGAGAATATCACAACCACATATGGGACTCATTTTTCTCTAGTGTGTGATAATGTTATGGCTTTCCAATCCATAAAATTCATAGATGAAAACAAGATTGTTGTCAATTTTTCCTTTAATTATTTTCCACAAGGGAATGGTGTTGTAGAATCAACAAACAAAAACTTGATAAATGCAATAAAATTTTTAATAGATAAAAACCAAGAGAGTGGCAATCATTATTAAAATATAATCTCTAGGTAGACCAGACCAAATATAAATAAATCTTAAAGTCATCTCCATTCTTACTAGTGTATGGGTAACAACCAATATTTCCCATTACATTGCAGCTACCTACTTATGAGTTCATGGCTGAATATATGCAAGATGATGAAATAATTTAATCTAGGATATTGAATATCATCCAGATAGAAGATGGCAGAGATGATGAATCCCTCAAGAACTTCAACAAACACCAAGACATATTCAAAAGGTGGTTTGACAAAAGGGCTAAAATCAAAACATTTTAAATATTAGACTTGGTCTTACTTTGAGACAAATCCCATCATAAAAAGGTCAACATAACAAATTCACACCCATTTGGATCAAGCCATATCAAATTATAGAGATACTAAGTGATAATGTATTTAAACTGAAAGACTTGTAAGGAAATGACATAGCTTTTGCCAGTGAATGGACAATACTTAAATCACTACTTTTTAGTTGCCCCTTGCACCACCACCAAAGCACTGTGAGTTAGTTTAGTGTAGTGGTAGGTAGGAGTAGATCAATTTCCTTTTTTCTTTTCTTTATTTTTGTGCATTTTATTTCTAACCTTTTTCTTTCCTTAGATTAGTTGATGTGTGTTGTACATTACCAATAAGCCCTATGGTCAAGGTCTCAAGTTTCTCTTGCATTCGTCCCAAGTTCTAAAATCTAAATAATTAAGGGGTAAAACTTGTGTATATCCTAATGAATGGTTTTCCAAAATAATAAACTATGTTATGTGTTGACTTAGAAAAATGGATGAATTTAATGACAAAGTTATAGTTTCATGGAATATGTGTTTTTATTGTGATTATGATCCAGTTATAACAAACATACATTTGACTGAATAAAGGTCTTAAAATTTTAAAGGTCCATACATACCATCACTTATTCTAACATCATAACATTGCCTAGGTAGAACTCAATCACTAAAAGTGAATGGTCCTTGAGCAAAAGTTATAAATTTCCTTAAAATAGGACTAACAAATTGGTTCCTAACATCCAAAATTTTGCAAAAAAAGAAGAAAATATTACATGTATCAAGTTGAAATAGACTTGACACTATAAGATACATTCTCTTAAAGGTGATTTGGGTAAACTCCACTGAGGCTATGATTGCCTAGCTGGTAGTGGAGCAAGGTCTAGAGTGGAGCTAAATATATCTATGTTGGGGTTATGGATGCGTAGTTGGTAGCAAAGTAATTCTCAAGCCACCCCCTTTAAAATATGAATATATATATATATATATATATATATATATATATATATATATATATATATATATATATATTCATAACCTATGTTCAAATCCATGAACTTTGAAGCTATTGATTTTGAAACCCAAAGGCATGTTAGTCAATCAATTTAAAGCACACACATGGTATGAATAGTTTTCAGGTTTGTAATCCTTAGTCCTTCAAGGGAAATGTTGTTAGTTCTAGATAACTAATAATGATATTTGTTACATTTTTCAAAGGTTGATTACTTGATGATTGCATTCTAAACTAGGATATCTAAATTCTAACATATTGTTATGTTTCCTATAGAGGTTACCATTTGTTGAGTTTAACACGCCCCATATTCCTAAAAATGAGGACCCTATGAAATTTTGGGTCAATTTCTCTAGGATATAACTCACCATTTATTCCACTTAATATAAAACCCTTTTTATGACTTTAAAGGTTTAAAAATCATGTTAGTCCATGACAAATGTTAATGGGTACCTTCTAATAAAATGTTTCATTAAATGTCTAGTTCATTGGTTTTATAATGACCTAATTTATTTAAAAGTGCTCTTGTAAGGGGTTATAATTAGAAAAACAAAGGTATGTTCAATAAAACACAATCAAAATCACTTAATTAAGGTTAACAAATCATGGTATTACTTTGATTGTGTCTAAAATTATATTTAATACTATGATGTGCCTCAATTTTAAGTTTTAGAAAAGGGTCCAAGTCAGATTTTGTACTTAATGTTTATGAATTTGGACTTACCCCCTTTTTTATCATGTGGTTTACTAAATTTTGCATATTTTTCATTTGCATAGGATCATGATGCTAGCTCAACCTCAATTGGCATGCATAAGTATTACATGCATTGGTCACTTGGTTATATAATTATTGCGACTTATTCGCTTACATTTTAACCTTCAAAAAAAGTGACGACCCAGTGATCTAATTGCATCATGCCACTTGAAATTCACTCATGATATTATAATGATCCTACTATTCCCTCAAGTCTTGTAACCCAGTGACCCAAGTGGGAGTATGCCACTTGTCATTCAATCATTTCATTTCATCCTACAAAGAAGAGTGACCCAATTAGAGCATGCTACATGGTACCTAGTCTTAACTTTTTGAGACCCTAATTACTTTCAAGAGAGGGTCTACAACCTATCGATCCAATCACATCATGCCACTTGGAGCTCAGTCATTCATTTAGAACCCCCTATAGCTAAGGTATAATATTCAATATCTCAATGCATGTGATTACATGAAAATAAGACACTTGACAACTAGTCACTCAATCTTGGATAATTGAATGCCATGTAGAGGCTACCCAATAGCTAGAACGAATAGGCTAATGACATGTGAACCCCTTTCCCCATGGTAATATCTCCATCAAACTAAACTATGGAACAAGAGAAATCCAATCAAAATGAGACATGTGGCTAAGTGTCACAGTAGTTACATCCATCAAGAGTATCATATAAAAAAGTTACATGACAACAAATAAAATGAGAGCCTACCACTTGGTGACCTAATAAGTGGTCTTAAATCCACATCTGCCTAAAACAAAAGGGGTTGAACCATGCAACATCAAAGGAAGAGTAATCCAATTAGAAGATGCCACTTAGAATAATATCGTGCAACCCACTATTTGAAATAAAAGGTTGGAGTGCATGAAAAAGGTACCATGTGTCAAACATGTGTTAAGTATGACACCTAAATGACACATGTGTTGGATTATTTTAATGATCCAAATTATTTTTTTTATTTTTAGCAATTTTGTTTTAATTTTTATAATAAAATTGTTTCATGGGAATTGGTTGAGACCCGTAACTAATTGAGAAAGCATATAAAGTTTTTTACCCTTCTTGTAAATTATAACTAGACATTATATATTATTTTATTTTGTCAAATGACGTAATGTAAATTATGATTTATTATTTGTTAGTCTTGGTGCCATTAGTGGTATCAGATCCATGGTAAGCATTTTTCAAATGAGGAAAGTATAAATTGAATAATTTGGTAGGAGGAGAAATAAACTCTAATGATTTCAATTTGCATTCATCATATGAAAAAGTGCATCAAATAGAGACATCTATGAAGAGAAAAGTAGAGGTTTCATGGTGGATGGTACATTTAAACTAGAGACATGACTTGATATTACATATTCTTATATGTTCATAGCAATTATTTTCTTCATCAAAGATTTCTCTACATTACTACCACATTTTTTAGTTTACCACACACATGCAATAGTAAAAATAGGACAATATTTGGAAGTAGTTTTAAATATTTTAGGGCACTTGTAGAAGGATTCATCATAGTCCACTTCCATCAACTGCTAGTCCATTCCATGAAAAGAAGAATAATCCTATGTGTACAGTGATGGCTTGAGTAAAATACTACATAATATATTTATTTTCAAATCTATTCTAAAACACTTCAAAGCAATTTATTAATTCAGATTATGAAATATCAAAACAGTACAATGATCTATTATATGTGAGCAATCCACCTATATGGCATAACATGTCTTAGTGAAATTCAGCATAAAAATGGCCCAACATAGGATATAAAGTTTTTGGTTTTTTTTTAAATATTTGCATTGGTTTCTTGAAGTGTATTGTGGGCTCCATAAGTAAACAAGGTAGAAGGTAATGAACATAGGAACCAAACATTGACAAACATGTAGTAAGAAGAAGAGAATAATTTTTTACCACACCCCTAATGGTTTATTAGGTCCCATAAGGAATAAACAAGAAAGAAAGGTGTAGTTGATTTTTCTCCTCTAAGTGAAAAATCCAATAAATTTATTTCACATTTGCTTTTATATGAAAATATTTTTTATTATAAAAAATAGAAAACTCAAGTTTATTTAGAATATTATTTATATATATTCTAAGTTTACATGAAGAGGGATTGGCAAATCTAGTTTTGGTAGTCACTTATACTAGTAAAGTTCTAGGGTTCAAATACCCTCTATTTTTTGGGTCAAATTGGTGACATAAGGGTATAGTCATAACTTTTTAAGACAATTTTTTTGTCTAGTCAATATTTTATGCAAAGGTAGTCACATAACTTATCAAACTATAAGATTTCAAACATTCTAGACATAATAAAATGGTTTATTTAATGTTTGTAAACTTCTATATATGATTTATGTAACAAAACTATTAAACTAATGTAAAAAGGTACATTTTTGTATTGAATTTGACACCTTCAAAATGAAAATTTTCATAATATCACTTCTTGCTTGTGCTCTCAGAGACACTACCATCTATTACATGTCCTAGGATCCTTTTTATTGACACCATATAATTGAAAATTACAGGTGTGAGGATCCATTGGAGGCTAGAGGATAATTACCCTCTCTAATTAGTTACTCATTTAGAGTTTAGGTTCAATGTTTAAATGGAAAATTTTGGCTTGTGTTCTTGCTTTCAATTCTATTTTTGGATTTCTATATCTAATATTCATGATATGGAGTAGATAGAGTTAGTTATTTTTTGTCTCTCTCGATGCACAGCTTCTCACCTCTTGCCTAATAGGGGAGAATATTTAGACACTGGTTGGACTTCGATCAGTCATCGATGATAGTACAAGTTGATAGGGGTTATTAGCACCAATAGTGTTAAGCAAATGTCATTAGTGTTTTTTGGACATCAAGAAGATGTGCCATACAAAGTACAATTTTTCACTTGGGTGGGTTCCTATGTAGGACCTTATGTGGGTTGATGTATTTGGACATGCATGATCATGTTCTAATATATTATGGTACAATGGTCACCAGGGATGAGCAAACCTTGATCGTGTTCATCACTAATATTTTTTCCAAAACTCACAAAGGTGGGCTTCTTTATGGAGTGGCATCAATTTTTCATCAGTGTCAAAGGTAAAGTGCACTAGTTGTAGTTGTGATAAAGTTTCTTTGATGACTTTAGAGTCACTGGTCCATTTCATTCATCTATTATACCCCTTTGGAACAAGGGGGAATTTTTTTTTCAATTTTAATGATCCAAAGTATTTTTTTTATTTTTAGTTAGTTTGTATTAATGTTTATAATAAAATTGGTTCATGGGAATCAGTTGAGACTAGTAACTAATTAAGAAAGAATATAAAGCCTTTAACCCTTCTTGTAAATTATAACCAAACATAATATATTATTATCTTTTGTCAAATGATACAATGTAAATTTTAAGTTATTGTTTCTCAATTTTGGTGCCATCAACATAGCTATCCATGAAGTACCAGTTGTTGGTGAGAATTCAATGTTGATAAGGCTCATTTTGGTAGTTATAAAGCCAATTCAACTTAAGGGAAAAGTCAAGCCTATAATGGAGGACCACATGGTCAAACCAGCAGTAGTGATTGGCTAATCTCTAAAAGTAGATTTTTAAATCCATTAGAACAAAGTTAAAGAGCCACCTGGGCTTTAAGTCAAAGCAGGTTAAAGATACTTGCCATTTATGACTCGTATCTTTTAGCTAAAAATTATAAAAATTGAGAGTTTAAATCCTATCATCTCGAGGCTTTGCATTCACCCTTTTTATCTGCTAGAGAAATATGAAGTGTTCTACATTATTTTTGAAAAAATCATGAGCATTATTTTGCCATTAGATAAATCCATGACTTTATTAATCAAAATATATAGAAACCATAGCTAAAGTGGGAACATCTAAAGCCACCAAGCTAGAGCAAGTTCCATTACTCTATTCATATGAAATGGACTTTATCTTCTGGGACACCAATTTCAATTCCATTGCATTATCCACTAAAGACAAGCATTACAATGATTTATTCTACCATGTGGAAAAGATTGTAGATAGGGACAATGACAATGAGGAATATCTCATTATTATAGAAGAAATGTTAGACATCTTGGTACTTAGGTATACGGGAATGCTCAAGGCCACATATAATCTATATGTCCTTCCCTACATAGACTTAGTCTACCAAATGTTTATTTAATCTAGGTGTGTAAGCAACATGATTACATCTTTCAGTTCAGTTAATGACATTGATTGCATACATGGGCTAGCATTTTAGGCTTATTATAATTTCACCTGACCAAAGATTATTTACAATAAAGAAACTATCAACCAATGGCTTAAAACACAAAATATTAGAGAAGTTTTGAGGGATTGGATAGAAAACAAGGGGAGGTTCATTTAAAAATCTAAGATTAACCATATTCCCATCACCCAATTAAGGAAAGGGGTAATAATGGGGATGATAATGATGAAAAAGATGCATGGGATTGATGACACCAACCACATAGATGAGAAGTGGGTTCCACTTCTATCCATGAACATAGATGATGCCAACACTCCCCCTTTGGGAAAGATCATTTCTTGCAACTTGGTAGCCCAGATTAGGAAGGTCATGGCCAACCAAGGAGATCATTTCTATACGATGTCATACTTGGTTGATGCCATCTATGCTACCCATAAGTTTCCCCAATTCACCAATTGAGATCCAAACCTAAAGTGTATCATGTCCCATGTCTTCTCAAAAGTAATAATTTATAAGTACAAGAAAGAGATGTGGGCAATTACCAACAATTTTCTACCCAACTTCATATAGGGTCATCCATGATTGTCTTATGCCTAGGTTATTTAAAAGAATTAAGACAACACTCATCACATTGGGGGCATACTAGTATTATTGATACTAAATTTTAATAAGGGTAGTCAAAATCAAGATAACTCCCTTTAGGCTACCTACCATAGTGCTAGACAAGCTGGATGAACAAGAGATTGCCTTCTAGCTACTCATAGGGGTAGATGGATTGTGAAAGAATAAGAAAAAGGGATTGGTCCATCCTCAATTATCCAACATTATAAAATTTTATATTGAGAATTATAACTCAGTCATGGCCGCTACCAATCAAATATCCACCTTTGGTTTGGAAAAGGATACTAATGTGGAACGAGATCCTACATATTTAACATTCAATCACTATGATAAACATAGGTCAGACCTAAGCATTACATACCATCATGATGGAGAATAATTATACATCAATAAATATATTAACATGGAGGTGAATTAGATAATATAGGTTTATAATATCCCATATATGATATAGAGGCTAGACGATGTAGAGTTTTACCTGGTTTTTGAACATGAGGATACTCAGACTGAAGCATCAATATTTATAGTTCATAATTCTAGTACTAAGTAAAAAAAGGCTAACTAACCCACAAATCAATTAGATAATATTACAATCATTATCTCCCACTTTGGATAAGGGAGGGTTTGATATAAGAAAGCATATTTGATGCAGAGGAAACTTGAACATAACTCACAACTTTGCTTGTTACAACTTGTTCACTTTTTAGTAAAGGCTCATAGGTTATATAGCTCAATGTATGATTATAAGTTTCAATGTTTTTTAATTGGTTATTATGACCTTTTTATACTCATTAAATTCCACTTTGATCTCACAACTAACTCACACAACTTTTAAACATAGGTCTGCCATCACTCACTCTTTCTTTCTTTTGATGTTGCTTGCTTGTAGCCTTTTTTTGTCCTTTTTCAATTGTAAGGATAGGTAATGATTGAACCTAAGAAAATAAAATGATATTTTACCACCCTATATTTTTTTATTTATCTCTAATATTTTTCTTGGCTTCACTCAACTCCTACATATCCTTTTTAATCGATGTCAGGGCCTAATTAGGCCTCTTTATCCCTATTTTAGACATAGTCATTTAACTCTATACTTAGAGGGTATGTCCAAGTAAAAACCTACAAAAATATGTTATATCACATAAATATATAACTAATAACCAAATTTGGTGGTTTTTTACTAGTGGAAACACTTACAATATTAGTTTGAGTTTTTAAACCCTAGTTTAGGGTCTACACAGTCTGTATCTACCTAAAAGAGGATTTTTTTTGTATGAGGTTTTGAAAATGGTTTTAAAATTACTTTATTATTTTAAAATTTCTTTATAATCCATATACACATTTATTAGTTCATTTTTCTCCTCCTTATCACTGCAGTGACCCATTTATACTACATTTTGGGTTTGATTGGATGCATAGTTTTCACAATCATAGGGTATATATGTTTGTTCTTCCATACAAGAAAATAAATGACTTAAGGAATGTATTAAAAAAATTAATAACATTCATTAAAATTCTTACCAATTAATATAATTAATCAAATCATTTTCCATAGAATCTTCCTCACACACAGAGCACATTCAATCTTCTTCAACATAGAATATAGGGAACACAGGATTTGGAAGTTGAATCTTCACAGAAGACTTTGAAGATAATTTTTAAAATGCTTAAAAAGCCTTAATAAAACATGTTTCAAACTTAATATAATTTATTAATCATCATTATTATATTCTTATTATGTTTTTGTTTAAAATTTAACCAAAACATAGTTATCCATACTACTAACACATAGAAAATAGGGTCTATAACTATCTACCTTAAAAATGAGTAACTTCATCTTGGTTTTTATTGGATTATTTCCAAATAAATATTTAATTAATTATATTTTCCAATATCCAATACATATTATAAGTCATAAAACTATTCTAACTATTTTTAGACCCTCTAATGGTCACTAGAGGCTAGTTAAGTCATTGGAACATACATTCAAGTTTACATTTCTCACATTCATAACTTTAGATGAATGTTATAAAGTAATGGTACATTAAAGACCTCACACCAAAAAGTTAAAAACTTTAAATTTTCTTCAAATAATATTTCAACTCCCAAACTAGCCTCTCAAATTTAAAAATTCAAATTATTGAAATTGGTGGGAAAATGCCAATTTTAAATTCTAAGATTTTTAAACAAATTCTAACACTTAATAAAGATTATAAAGTGTATTTTATGACTAATAAAACCCATAAAAAATCATAAAAACACTAAATTATCCATAGATAATTGATTAGACCAAAATTATGTAAATAAACACAAGACAAGTAAGGATGCTTCTGCATCATATGATTGAGGTGCAAAAAGAAACTTTCCATGAAAGTTTAGATAGATTATATTTACTTTCTCCTTAGTATCATTCTCTCTTATTAATTTTGGCTATTCAATGTCACATCCTCCTAGATCCCAAGGCTTATGAGTGGAACATATACCTCTTTGTTGCTTGACTAATGCTACCTTGCCTCCTCCTTTGAGGCTATCCTTCCATATACTAATCTCCAAACTAGTTACTATCAACTTCTCTTTGTCCACCTTTCTCAAAATACCTACACATGAAAAAAATAAGTTAAACAATACAACATGTTTCTTGCTTTCTTTAAGTTCATGTTCTTGCATCTGTTGCCTCTTGTATTGCTTCTTGGTGTTCCATCTCCTCATCTACAGTAATGTCAACCTCTTTAATTTTATTATTTCTATCTTTTTTTATTCACTCATTATCTACTCAGTCACAAGTTCTCTCAACATACCAACCTTCTTGGAAATTTTTTCTAGATACCCTATAATCTTTATCAAATATAATTGATAAGAAAAGTTTGTAAATAACCCTTCCACATGCTCTTTTGATAACAACTGAGTTTCAACAAAAAAATCAGACTTCTTGTTAGCTTGGACACCTATCTCTTCAGGTTCACATAACATCTTACTCACCTCATCATGGTTTGTTGGCTATAGTATCTCTTTACTACTAGCAATCAGTATCTCTAAAATCCTTTCAACTACTACATTCTCTTTTTCCACTTCATTGTCAACTTGTAATACACCTTCTTCCTCTTGGCACTTTTTCTTAGATAATTATTTCTTGTTTCCAATTTTGAAAATAGTTATTGTGGAAAATACTATTTTTTACCAAACATCAACACTCTAATTTATACCTCATTCCATGCTTGACTATCCTTCAATGGAGTTAGTGTATGTTTGATTCCTTCCTTTTTAATGGTGTATGTGTTGGCTCTACCATCATGAATATATCTTATGTCATACTTCCTTGGCCTCTTGAGTATGATATGGAAAACATCAATAAGAATCACATCACACAAGACTTTATCTGTATAACCATAAATATGCAATTATACATAGCATCGTTCATTCACTAGGACTTGATGACTGCTTTGAATCCAAGAAACTTTTTAAGTATTTGTTTACTCTTTGATTTAAAATCCTATCTTAGTTACCATCATTGAAGATACAAGACTATTTATGATACCATTATCAACTATAACCTCACAATATTTACTTTTACTTTTGAACATGGTCTTGAACAATGTATTTCATTATGGTGGCTTTTCTCTACATGGCTTGTCTTCAAAATAAATTTCCTCATCAACAAACTCTCTCCTATTTTATGCTCTTTAACCTATTTTATTAAGTATTACACACTTTATTCTTCTTATTGAACCACCTGATTCCTAATTTCACTCCAAGAGCTATCAACTTGAATGTCTTCTAGACGCTCATAGGATCTATGTCCTATAAAATTATTGCATTTGAAGAATTTACCTATAAACCCATTCTATCCTCTTCCATAAGATCTATGACTTATCTATCTTATTCATTAATGTTGTCCTCTAACTCTATAACTCCTAACTCTCCCTCTATATTATTGAATTTGCCTTGTAATAAAAAATTTATTTGCCTTCAATGCAACTTGATAGGCCTCATCTACTGTCCTGAGAGATGAAATGTTGATCTCATCTTGAATGCTAAACTTTAATCCATTAATGTACCTCATAAATTTTTTTGCATCCTCATCTATGTGTCCTAATCTAATGGTTAGTTTGTAAAATTATTTGATATATTATTTCACTAACATGTCCTTTTGTCTTAGATTTTTTAGCCTCCTAAACAAGTTGGTTTGATAATCTTTAGGCATGAATTTTCCCTTCATCTTGGCCACCAATCTATCTCATGACTTTATCTTTTCTTTTCCCATTATTCTTATTTATTCTTGTACTCCATCCCACCATTAGGATGCATTCCCCTCAAACATTTTTATTAAAAAAATAACCTTATTTTCCTCATTCACCTCCTCATATTCAAATTATTTATCCATGGTTGTGATATAATCAATCAACTCTTTAACATTGAGACTACCCTCATACATTAGTACCTCTAATTTGGGATTTGATGTCACACCTGTCACTTTTATGATGAACCTTTCCTCCACTCTAATTTCCTCTCCTTATAAATTTTTTTATTGAGGATCCTCATCCTCTCCTTCACTCATATTAGTTATTTTTATCTCTCTTCTCTAATCTAATTTCATGGCTTGAAATATGGGCTATAAGTTTCTCACCTCAACCACTAGTGCATCAACTAACTTCAACCTTATTTGAGATGTTGATTCTCCACATCCTATATATTCCATGTGTCCTTAATATCTTACTAATATAGACTAATATTTTATACTAAATAATTCATAGGAAACTTCAACACAACTCACACACTTTGCTTGTACCACTTATTCACTTTTTGACAAAGGATCATAGGTTATATAGCTCAATGTATGATTCTAAGTTTCAATGTTTGTTTAGTTTTTATTATTACCATTATTATACTAATTAAATTCTACATTGATCTCACAATTAACTCACACAACCTTTAAGCACAAATCTACCATCACTTACTCTTTTCTTCTTTTGATGTTACTTACTTGTAGCCTTTTTATCCTTTTTCAATTGTATGGATAGGAAATGATTGATCTTGAGAAATTTAAATGATATTTGACCACACTCTATTGTCTTATTCCTCTCCAAGAGTTTTATTGGCTTCATTCAACTCCTAGATGCCCTTTTCGATCATTGTTTAGGCCTAATTAGGCTTTTTTATCCCTATTTTAGACATAGTCATTTAACTCCATACTCAGAAGGTTTTTACAGGTAAAAAAATACCAAAATATATTATATAACATAAATATCCAAATAATAACCAAATTTGGTGGTTTTTGACCAATGGAAACACTTATAATATCAATTTGAGTTTCTAAACCCTAGTTCAAGGTGTGCACAATCTGTATCTACCTGAGAGAGAAAAATTCAATGCACAAGGTTTTGAAAAAGGTTTTAAACTTACATAATGATTGGAAAAGTTATGTATGATAAATATACACCTTTAATAGTTCATTTTTTACTCCTTATCATATCGGTGACCCATTTTTACTACATTCTAGGTTTGATTATATGCAGAGTTTTCATAGTCATAAGGTATATATGTTGGTTCCTCCACATATAATTAAATAAATGACTTAAGAAATGTATAATGGGATTTAATAAAATTTATTAAAATCCTTACCAATTCATATAATTAATCAAATCATCATCCATAAAATCTTTCTCACATATAGAGCACATTCAATCTTCTTCAACACAAAATACAGGGAACATAGGGTTTGCAAGTTGAATCTTCAAAAAATACTTTGAATCCAATTAAAAAATTCTTAAAATAAATTTTATAAAACATGTGTAAAACTTAAAATAATTTATTGAGTATTATTATTAGATTATTATTACATTCTTGTTTTAAAATTCAACCAAAACATAGTCATCCATACTATTAACACATAGAAAACAGGGTTTATAACTATCAACCTTCATAATGAGTTACTTACTCTTGGTATTTATTGAATTATTTATTAATAAATATAAAATTAATTATATTTTCCAATATCCAATACATTTTATAAGTCCTAAAACTACTCTAACTATTTTAGATCCTCAAATGATCACTAAAAGCTAGTTAAGTCATTGGAACATGAATCCCAGTTTACATTGCTCACATTCATAACTTAAGAATCATGTTATAAAGGCATGGTCCCTTAAATACCTCATAAAAAATTAAAAAACTTTAAATTTCTTTCAAATACTCCTATAACCCCTAAATTATCCTCTCAAATTCAAAAATTCAAATTATTGAAATTGGTAAGAAAATGCAAATTTTAAATTCTAACCTTTATAAAACAAAATTTGACACTTGGGAAAAATTATCAAGTGTATTTTATGACTAATAAAACCCTTAAAACATCCTAAACAAGTTAGATTATCCCTAGATACTTGATCAAACCAAAATTGTGCAAAAACACTAGACAAACAAGGATGCTCCTACATCAATATTGGGTAAGCATCTACTTTAGGAACCCCAGCTAGTAGCCCATCCTAATTATAGATTAATACTTTAGTATGGGAAAAACCTTTAGTGAAGTCATTAGTTACATCTACCTGAGACCAATAGCCTCATCATTAGGGTTGCCTCCTTTACCTCTTGCTATGGAAGAACCAAGTATAATAGGTCAGGACCATGTCTATTTACCCCCTTCATTCTTTTATAAATAAAACTTGATTATATTTGGTGATCCCCCAACTCTAGACCATGTGAAATTATTTCCCTATCATCCCCTCACTAGACCTTTCATTAGGCTTGTGACCATGCCAATACCCACTATCAACCCCTTTATCATATCCTCCACTTTTAGGGTCTCAATAATGGCTAATTTTTCCCCAATTATGCCCAAGCCTATGCCTAGACCAGGTCTCCAGTTACCTAAGAAGAGGCCCACTTTTTCCATTTAGAAAATTCCCCTATACACAACTAGTGCTTCATCTAGTACTAGTTCCCCTTAACCTTCAAGAATGACACTTCCCTCTTAATCCCCTAGTTTTGTATTTATATTGGTCACATCCACAGTTGCCTCCCACACATCTAATTTCTAGGTATTGACTCCAACCCAAAAATTTCCTCCATCATTGTATCTTCCAAGTGGTTCTTCAGACAAACCATGGATTAAATAGATACAAGTGGCTATAATGGAGAACCCAAATTTGGTCATAATGGACCCTCCACAGGTCACCTTGGAATTTGACAAGAAGATTGGGGTAATGAAGATGGCGACCAAGAAGAAGGTCACCCACATAGACTGAAGTATTATGTATGAGTTAGAGGAGACCTTATTTGAGCTGACTAAGATGAATAAATTTAGGGCATGCCAATAACAACAGTATGAGGGGGACCCCCTCTTGGCTCTACAAGAATATGGTTATGTGGTTGCTAAATTGATAAAAGGACTACAATAAAAAGCAACTAACTTATAGTAGTAGCACAAAGCCACATTATTATAAAAACCCATAACTAAGGTATAATGGGTTGTGGGATAAATGTTTGACATGTTAAACACATTATCACAATACAAGGTAAAGGGATATGAAATATATAATAGGATTCGCAAGGCAGAAGATGCATATAGGGCATATGATAGTAAGATAATCAACTTGGTGAAGTTGATCAGGATGAATAAGTTTGAGGATTTAAATCTGATCCCCTTAGAGGACTTGAGCATTGATCAGTCCTATGTAATTATTAGAAGGAAGGCACTAAACCAGTAGATTGATGAAATGAGATCCCTGGGCTAATATCTCAGTCAACAAGGTGATAGAGTCATCACTTTGATAAAGGATGCTAAGATCACACACCTTGTCAACAAAGATGGTTCCATTGTTATTAAGGATACCTTCAGGTCTTAGCTATAGAAATTTATTGTAAACTTCAAAAAGTAGGCCATGGCTATAGGAGTAACCTTCAGATAGGAGGTGGTAGATTTGTAATCCTCTGTAATTAGAGGATAGAGAAGGCTATGGAAATTAATAAAGATATGTTACTTCTCCTAAGAAAGTATGATACAAAGGTAGGGCTCATAATCAAGATATTGAAGGAGCCTATTATCGATCTAAAATTGATTGATAGTGACTATAATAGGTGCTCTGAAGCATGAAGAGGGAAAATAGAATCCAAAAAACATGTAGAGAACAAGACACACACTATCATCATAGGATCATCTACCTTCTCAAACCCATTTGGGATATCTTATTCTATCACTAACACTCCTTCAGCTTCTATTAGTTCACATCCATCTTATTCTACACTAATAACTTCATCATTAAATACATTAGTGAGATCTCAATATAACCCTTCAATAATAAGATATCCATTTTTTGGGCTTTCTCTTGATATGAATCATGTCTTAATTCCATTCAATTTCATTATAAAATATTCCCTTATTTGAATAGGGAATATTTTCTATCTTTAGGATATTAGGGACCTTGTCTACTTATAGGTGTCATATATCTAGTTCTCTTGTAACCATCTTAGACCTTAAAAAGCCTATATATAGGTTTTCCCCTTTTATTGTACTTTAGAATATAATTTTATGATATTAATGCAAAGAGATAGAAGAATTCATATAATTTGTTCATCATTTTCATATGTTCTTGTTTCTCAAAGCTTTGCTAATAAAAAATGATTTCATATTTTTCAATGGTTAAATTGGATAATAGTTTTTTGAATGTATATTTATATTTTGTGATTTTAGTGATGCTAACAAAGTCTATTATGTATGCTTTGATTTCTTTCTTTTCTGATAATGAATGTACTTATAGCAATTTATTGTAGATAGTTGTTTTAAAAGCATACAATTCAAATATAGGCATTATATTCACCCTAGAATCCATGTTACATTTGTGATATTATAATTTTAACACTAGGATCTCATGAGTGTTAGTTTTATTTGCACTATTATAAGAAGGAACTATAGGATATTTGTTAATATTTTTTATTGCAAGGAAAAATTTCTTTTATGCTCTATCTTGCTTCCCTTTTGAACTTTTTTTAACATGAATCAATTTAGATTAAATTCCACTATGAATATCTACTTTTTTTAAATTTTGGGCATAAATTAACAAAATACAATAAAAATTCTACATCATAACAATACAAATAAATTTCAAATAGATTGTGTCATTATTAACTTCTTGTTGTCCCTATACTAAGGTCTGCTTGCATACTAAAGGTGGTGACCACATAATCATCTAGTAAAACTAAACAAATCCCTAAGGTCTTCTGGTATCTACATTACAAAATTAGAAATATTGTTCTATTGTTTGCATTATATCCTTGACATAGATATACATCAATAATACTCAAGAAACCATTATACTTAGATTTATTTATTTACTATTTGACTATGACTATATGATGGATGTGAAAATTAAGGATAAATAGGCTTTTATTTTATCCTATTATGGAAATTATCTATTTATTTTCACTTGTTCAGTTACACATAATTGATTCAATATTTCCAATAGGTATTAGCTTGTTAGAAAATATGGCATAGTGATTATACAATCACCTAAAACTATCTTTGTTTGATCTATGTTTGTGATACAAAACCTTGATGAAAATCACATATCAAAATATTATCATCCTTTACCATTAAACCCTATATGTGATTATGAGTGAGATATACCTAAAAATATAGGGTAAGTGTAATTGGTTGAGTTAACTCCAATCACCCCCATTTGATGATTAGTTTTCCCTACATATCCAATAGTCTAAGGAAATAAATCAAGCCACACATAGTTCTCCCACCTACCTTGATTTTTATATTGTATTCATTCACTTTTTGTAAGTGGATAATGAAAGATATTAATACAAAAAAATGCTTACATTGACCTAGATTTTGTGTTCTCCAAACTTGGCTTATGACTACTTCTAGTGGTAGGTTTTAAACTTTGGAAGAATAGGGTAGATGCACACTTTATGAAATATTATATATATTCATATCTTAAAATTTCCATGTCCATTTTGAATGATAAAATTATTTTTTAATATATGTATCTATTCTAATAATTCATCACCCCAATAGCACACTAGGATTATTAGCTAACCTTTATAATAGTTTTTTTTAGAAACTAGTTGTTTCTAGAAGTGGGTTGGTTCTAAATAGACCAGTAGATATCAGTTGATAGTATCGACTAACCTAGTGGAACATGTATACACCTAGATATATTACAAGCCCATATTTTATTCCATTTATTTTATTTTATTTTCACGTATATAGACTATTGATTATGAGTAAGGTATATATTGGCACGTATTACTTATTTATTCTCTATTGTGGTTCATGAGTATATCTATTTATTGTTCATCTTACCAAATTACCATATGGATCTCTAATGTTGTTTTTGTGTTCTTATAAAAAATACTATGTTTTATAGGTAAGACCAACTAGTGACCTTATTCATGAAGTACAAAATAATCGAGGCATAATTTTTAGAAATTATTACAAGCCCCATTTTATTTATTTAATTTTGTCTATTCACTCATAATTTTATATACAAATAAGTCCCAAATTTAAAATCAAAACATATATAAATATAAGGTTACTCTATGGATTAAGGATGGATCTCCTAACTCTCAGAATATCTTCAAATATTTTCATTATCTATCTATAGATTTACTAAAGGTAGATTCAAATCTAAATTCATATTTCATTAGTGTGCCTAGTTTAAAATAGAATGAAAATCACTTAAAATTTAATTCATAATTTAAAACATACACAAAAGTGGGAGATAAACAATTGCATTTGAACCATCTTGTATGTATTAGAAATGCATTGTAGTACTTGGTCATTCAAGAGAGATTGACCAAGGTTAGTCCAACTCAGTCTATTTTTTTCAACCCCCCATTTCATATAAATTTGGTTTGTGTGTAGGAAACTAGGATTTTGTCATTCTAGGTACTTCACATGGTATTTTGTATTTGAAATTATGTCAAAAACCATATCTAATTCATGTACATTTGATGAAATAATTAATTTATCATAAAACTTAACTGGGGTAAGTATGTAGTCAACAAATTCAAGTGTCCTATAATTATATCCAATTAAATTGGTTATTTTAATGAATATTCTAAGATTATACCTTTGATATGTCATCAAAATATTATTGTCTATATCTATCTCTCTTAGTCAGTTATCAAAGTCAACATGGATAAGTCCATAATCAATGGATATAAATAACCTACATTGTCATTCAATTATAAAGGACCTATATAGAGTAAATTTATAGTTTTTTATGGCTATAATAATTCACAATCACCTATTTTCTTAATTCCACTTTTGGATATTTAGAATGATAAAAAATCCATGTTTTAAGCTAAGGTGCTTTCTTCCTAGTGGTTTCATAAAACAATAGTTTTCCATATTTACCAAGTTGTCAAAATCATAATTTTTAATTATTTTACATCTTTATCATTATATTATACTCTATATTTAAACCTATAATCACATTAAATGTTCATTTTTAAAAATTAAAAATAGGTTAAAACATATTGGTGAACTTAAGAAATTGTTTATGAGCCCTTGCTTTTCTATTTTGATTTTTGATTTTAATTATTTTTATTTAATTTATTAAAGTTTCAAAACTCATAAGAGTTGTCAATCTAGGTAAATAGGTCTTCACTTTTACCTGACCTATGGTTTGATAGGTGTTTCCCCAATACTCAAGTCGTTATATAACACTATATATGGGTTCTAGTTTATAGTACCTCATGATATATTATAAATTCTTAAGGTTTTATTTTTCATCCATAGGAAGTTTTAAATCATGTATTCTTGTAATGCATTGGTAAGATTTTGTCCTTGATAAGTTAATCACAATGTATCATAGAGACATGATAGTGTGGTCACAAGATGGTAAAATCATCCATAGTTAATTCCCTTATGGCCATGTTCACTATTAATGACTAGGATCAATATATTTTAGAGCCTATAAGGTAAAAACACTCTACCTATTTGAACCTTTTTCTATTCTTTGTCTCTTGGTGTGATATATTTTTTTTAGTAGTAATCTTGGTTCTTCTAATATTTTATATTTTTCAGGTTAACAAATATGCAAAGGCTTCTAAATATGGAATTCCCAATTATGCTCATCCTTTAGATTTAATATTATCTAACAATGCTACTTCTTATGCTTATGATAATTAATGTAATAATGATAACATTTGTACAATTTTTATGTTTATTACATTGATAAAGACAATAATTGTGATAGATATGACTAGGAATATGAAAATCCAGATGATTGGTATAATACTAAAGAATATAACAAAGAGGAAATTATGCATAGTTATTCAAAATTTGAAAAATATTATTAATTTAATCCTCCCATGTACTCATCTTTACATAAACAAAACAAAAATAAAATATTGATAATGAATATCCCCTCTTGTAATATCTCGTAAGGATTAAAATGTGAAGAATCAACAATGAGTGCAGCTTATTTAGCTTTCAATTTTTATCTGCATTACATTATATTAATCAATATAATTTGGGTCAAATAATAATAGTGTATCCCACTTTTTGGCATATATACTCACTATATATTGATATTTGTTCATGGATATTAATAAAAAATGTATTTTTTAGTTTGTATATACAATATAGTGCATATACATTTTTCAATAAAAAAAAGAATTGAGCATTTTTTAGGAATTATTTTTTGAGTTTTTATCTATATTCCTAGAGGGACACAATATTATTATTTGACTTAGATAAAAAATCAAAGTCTTTCATATAAATGGATAATGGTATAAATGAATTTATTAATTCTCCTCTCTCTTTCTAGAAAATGTAGCTAATGTAAAGGCATATGGCATTTCAAAACATACACTAGATATTATTAATGATAAACAAGATTGTGATACTTTTTCTAATCCCTTGTAAGGTATGGATAATGTTATGACATATTATGATGATCCTCCCCATTATATTGAAATAACTAAGGACAATAAACTAAGGTTATATACATTTATAAATTGATAATATTGCAATAGACTTACAAAGTGATGATAATGAAATATAATCTAAATATTCTAAAGATAATAATCATTTATCCATCGAATGCAAACTTCATGATAATACTCATTATGATGACTATTTATTCTCTCTTACATCATAAAACCCAAATGAGTAAGAATGTAATGTTTCTATTGAAGTTTTTTACATGTGTAGGGAGTGAAAATAATCTTTGAATTTATCTAAAATTGAAGATATGTATGAATAAAACTACCCCAAAATTACTAGCTATTAAATTAGATGTGTTGTAACTGAAATTATTGACCAAAAACTATATTGAATAAATTATAATATGAAAACATATGATTATCAGTTTATTTTATGAATACATGCAATAAAAACTTAGAGATAATAATATGCAAAGTTGATATCCAAAATAAATTATAGTTCCACACTCTTACATCATTCTTTATTAATAAATAGGGCTAAAATAGTCAAATAAAAGTTAATTTTCATGCCAAGTTATGTCTCTAAAAATTATCGAGAAAAAATTAAATTAATAAATTTAATCAATAAATAATTAAATAAAAATAAACTCTAATATAATAAGTTTAACTCGCTGATAATATATAGACATCATGAAATAATACTTTTTATTGGTTAACAAAACATGCACACTAGACTTTTGAAATTATAAAATTAGAAGTCTAAACATATAAATCTAAAAATAGAACTATAAAAAATATAATTTTGACCAAAAGAGATTTAGAGTTCAGTTATCTAAACATTCAATGAACTAGACTCTAACTAAAACTTGTAGTTATTTTTAGGAAGTTCTTGTAAAGTGTCTAAAATTGAAAAAAAAAATCTAGGACATAACTAAATTAAACGACATTTATAAAATAAAAAAATAAATACATATTACATTAATAATAAGGTGCCCATATTGGCATCATACTCAACAGTCTACTCTTTGTTATAAAGAGGATATATGCCTATCTTCTCCTTAAGTCTTCCATGAATATGCATGTACAATCCTTTGTTGAGAATATAAGAAAATTGATCTTAAATTTTCATATATTCAATGAAAAAGTTTTTATCATTGATGAAGTCTTTGAAAAATGGTTTTTGAGTTCAATATGTTTGGTTCTATAATGAATAACTAGATTATTGGATAGTCTTATTGCTTATTGTTATCATACAAAATAGTTTGTTGGCTCAAGTTGAGCGTCTCTAAAATCAACCAAGAGTATTTTAAACCATAATCGTTATGTTTAATTTGTTTTAATGGTTGTGTATTAAAGTTTATTACAAGATAATTCACTTTTTTCTTATTTCTTTGAAGACCAAGAAACCAATCCACTTTTAAGTATGAAACAATAATACAAAGTTGACTTCCTATCATCAAGAGATCTTCCACAATCTAAATATGTGTATCCAATTAGAAATAATTAAATTTATCTTCTAAAATTAATACCAAGATTTTATGTACCTATTACATATCTTAAAATTCTCTTTACTTCTTGTAAATGCTTAATTGATGGTTTGCCCATAAATCTAGAAACTAGTGAAACCTCATAACTGATATCATGGCTTTACATAGTGAGATACATCAAACCTACAATTATAATTCTAAAATTATTTGCTTCAACTAAATTACATATATCCTCTTTCATTATATTTTCTCACTTACAATTGGAGTATCCACTGGTTTATAATCATGTAGATTGTAGTTCTTTAACATGCATAGGGTATATTTGGCTTAATAAATGAATACTTTCTATTTATTTTGATTGAATTCCATGACAAGAAATTAATGAATAAATATAAGAACATTCATCTCAAATTATGATTTCAAATCTTCCTTGTATCTATTTAACATTCTTGTGCCCCAGCATACCCCACTTTAATAATTTAAATGTGGACCCATTATTATAAAAAAAACCTTCATTTTATCATCTAGATGAACCTTAGTTTTCCAATATTGAAATAATCCATGAAACCTAATATTATTTTGTATCTAATTTTACATTTTGAAACAAAATTTTAAATCTTAGGACTGATATAGGATTATTTTATTTAGTTACTTTGATTTTCATCTCAAATGCTTGCTCTAATTTGAATTTTTAGATTTGTTTGACTAACGGAGCTAATGAGATTGTATTCTAGTGCATCTCATATTTTGCATATGTGCATGATTAATTTTGAGACTTATGCTTATTTCAAATTTTGTCTTTGGCTAAATTTAACATCTACATGTTCACATCTCATTGATTCCACATTTCCTTGGCCATAGTTTATTATAAACCTCTAAAATCCTAAGAGTCACCCATGTGTCAACATCATGGATACCTATAGTATTTACTTTATTATTCAAGCCTATTTTATTTACTTATTCTCTAGTTACCCAAGATTAAAATAAATGATATCATCATGTCAACTCAGAAGTTCAAAAACAAGTTTAAGAAAGTACATTGTCAAAGTTTCAAATATCCCTAGAGCCTCGAGATTACTCCATGTGGCATAATACCTTTAACTCAAAACATAGTGGACCATAATGCATAGAATTATCTCTGAATTTCTCTAGATCAATGTGTAACATCCATGTTTCATGATCTTATTCACCTAGACTTTTCTAAAAAAAGGTACATTTTTAGAGTTCTAAGTTCTTCAGATTAACAACAACCATCCACATGGTGTGATATTATTAATTCAAAAGCTATTAGTTGAAGGTACATCACCATGATTATTTTTTTATCTATATCACTTAGAGACTTCTATGTTTCATCCTCATGATAATTTTGATCCTACTAAGTGAAGTACATAATCATTTTTCAAAGATCCTCTGGAACCCTGAGAATGCAACATGTGGAAAGATCAAGTTCACTTAGTACCTACCTAAAATATTTAAATAGTTAATATTAAAATGAATTATGTATTATTGATATGATTCCAAGTGGTATAATCTCATTAACTCATGGCTTATAAGGGGCACTAAGTAATATTATGAAAACAGAGATCCCAGGTAAGTGATATGGTGAAAATTTTCATAATAATGAAGATGGATAATTAGAATGTAAATGTAAATTTTGATATCTAGACCAAAAATATGATGAATAATTAATTTACACCCATATTAAGGTGATGAATAATTAATCATGGTGAGTGAATCACTACCATAGGGTAAAAACACCTACTAAAGCTGATTGGCAAATTCAAATGAAAATGAGAATCGAAACCAAAATTTGTTGTTGCAATAGTTCCACACAAATTGAGCATTCAAATCTTGATATTTTGGAAATATATGAAAATTTACAAACAATATCAAGTCACCATTTTCATTTATCTAATAAAATTAAAATATGAATTTGAGCTGAATTTGAGCTATCTTGCTATCAAAAGCACTAGTTTTTATCCTAGAAAATGTGTGAGTACCTTCAATTATCTTAAGAGAACTTTTACATACTTACAAAATACAATTATGGATTATTTATCACAATTTTCTCAAATTTATACTCTTTCTTCATACACCATCAAATTTGGGCCCAAATATCTAAACATATTATTTTATAAGGGATCAATTGAGTTTTGATTCCTTCATTATTTAGCGATTTAGGATGAGATGTATGACATATAACCCTATTCAACAAGAGATAAACTATATGAAGATGATTGAAGATATACTAATGATTTGATACTATTCAAGGCCATGGTATTTCATAATGTGGAAATAATATCTAAGGTAATGCCTTACATAGAATTAATTTTTGATTCTTTACTAATGGTGTTATTATTGGAGATTGTCTACACTTCAAACATTATAAAATCATAGCAACATATATTTCTAGGAAAATATTTCAGAAGTATTTGTAGATTTATATTTTTGAAATAACCTAAGATTAGTTTTCTACCAATTTTTTATTAGATCATAATATATTTGAGTGGAAACTTAAATAATGGCTTAAAAAAGGAAAAAAATCAATATTCAAGGTGTTATCTCCTCAATCCCCATAGTTAAAATCAATCCAAGATTTTGAGTAAAAATACCATTAATGAATATATTTTATGGTTTTCCCATCACCACATATGTGCCTAAGGATTGTGTGCCCTTTTTAGACATTATTTTGCTTACTGATAAAATTGTTACACTTGACAAAATTCTCAATATGAGGATGAGGGCATAAATGTTCTAGTTTTACCAAAGTCCCTCTAGTGTGAATTTTTATATGATTTCCTATGTAGTGGAAATAGTCATGGTAAAAATATAAAATAATCATGGGAAACCTTAAGAACCATCCAATTAATACATAAATAATAGGATCTATGATGACTACTCCATACTACAGGTTTATAGGTTTAGAATTGAAATCAAAAGAAATTTAGAAGACATTTATCCATAGGTATACCAATCCATCTATGGACATCAAATGAATGGTATTTTTGATAAAATAAGGAGTATATAAAAAAATAAGGGATTGATATTACTATCTTTATTATACCATAATAAAGATAGAGGGAACTAGGGTGCCCCAATTGTATTTACCTTATTATGTCCTTGATAAGGTGGAAGATTAGGAAATAACACATTAGATATATAATAGTGTGGATTAATATCTCGATGATAAACACTAAGGGTAATACCACAAAACCCATTTGAGCATTAGTTAAATTTAGTGCTCAATAAGAAATCACCTCAATACAATTGGCAAAATCACAAACTATTATGGCTTAGAAAAAGCATGAAACAAAAATTGGGATCCTCGAGGTCGAGTCAAGAAATACCTCAATGATATCAAGAAAAAGGTATTTCATATTCCATATGGACATAAACATTTTGATCATGATGAAATTTTTATCAAAGGTTTAGATGATTCTGAGTTCTATACTCAAATTTTTAAAAAAAAAAATACCAATGTTGGTTACATTAAAGATCCAACATGATCCTTAAATTACCCAAGAGTAGGAAAGAAAAATTATAGAGGAAAAATATAGGGTCTCAAGTTATCAATAGGCCCAACCACATACCTAATTATTTCTATATAAATATCATCATCCTTCTCATCAATAAGAATAAGTTATCCTAGTATAAGAACATGCCACTCAGAGGGAGATGGAACCATAAATAATGAATAATATTCTTAAAGGAATTTTGAAGACTTAACCAACATTTAAAATATAACTCCCTATGGTAACTATAAGGGAAACACCTCATATAGGTTGGAAAGTAAGAATGATTTCTTTAGCACCTTTTCTTCATATGACAATAGTTCAACAAGTAAGTCTTCCTAAAAATTGTCATAGTTATTTTTTATAACTCCCATCACCACCAATATCTCCACTAGTGTAACATATAATTTTAGTGCCTCCACATCCATATATTGATTCCCCTTCATATTTCATTCCATTCACCTTAGGTCAAGCCCTATTTACACTAAGCTTCCCATTACTAATTACCCAAGGAATCCCAAAACTCTTATAGTCTCTCTTAATATTTCCTAAGTATAAGAAAAACTTTCATAGGGTTTATTAATTCATGTAGGTCCTCTCTATGAGGAATCAAAGGAACAATAAGAAGAGGAAATATCATTGGTAAATTATGATAGTAATGAGGAAGATGAGTAAATAGAAACCAAGGAGGAAGATGAAAAAAGTGTTGAAATTGAATCAATTAAAATATCATGGGGTATTGAAATTGAATAAATTGGGGAAGAAGAAGATAAATCAATAGACAAAGGGTTATTATAGGAAGAGACAACCCATCTTCTACAAAATATGAAAATGTGCTTGATGAAGAATAAAGTTAGGTACTTAAGAATGTAGTGTCTTCTTTCACCTTCTCCTTTACAATTATAAATACTAGTGTTGTTATTTTAAGGTCTACTAGTCCAACTATTACACCCCTCTATCCATGTGATTCATTGAAAAAATATTATTTAAAAACTAAGCCATTATATGCCCATACCAATATTGAGTAAAATGGGTAACAAATTTATTGTTATTTTGACTCGTTAATTATTTCAACCACAACTTTAATAATATATATACCCTAAGCACCTAAAAGGAGGGATCATTTTTAGAACTTGGTGTTCATTTCCATTTTTTATACTTGAGCACAAACTCCACCTTCAAGGCCATTACCCAATTGGACTTGTCCATTTCTTAGTCCACATAGACCAAGTATTCCATTATGTCAAACTTAAATACTCCATGATATATAATATATGATATATATAATACACCCTAGAGATATATCTTGAGATGGAGTAGGGTCAGTTAACCACCTCTCCAACTGAATATACAAATATGTGCTACAATGCTTCTATTAGGATCCTTTCCACCTTCCACCTTTGAAGAGACCATTTATCTTGAAGATCAAGTATATACTCATTTTTCCTTCTTGGGTCAAAGATTCCCTTGAGATAAATAAGGATAGAATGGGCTTGATCCTTATAGACTTGCCAACAATAATTACATACTTTGACAAGCAAACTATAAATATAAAGGGGGTGAGGAAAAAAAAGGAAGTTAACATGAGAGGGGAGGAAATAAAAATAGAGTAAAGGGATAAATTTTTCCCCTTGGAAAAGAAACAAAAAAAGGACCCCAATGATTCGTATAAGTATGAAGAGGATTTTTGTGCTTTTGTGAACTCAACTAAGAAAGCTAAGAAATAGATGTATAGGATCCATTATCAAAGTAGACATAGGATTCTATAGATGTATATTTTTTAGGCTCTAAGATAAATAATGGATAATGTTTAGAGTGTAAAAATAAAATTTATAATATCCTAAACATAATAAAGACTTCAAGGGGTGAGTCCTAGCCTTATTGGAGAAGGATGTTAACATTTTCTAACTAATTAAAAGAATTAGAAAAGAGGCTTGAATTTTTGGTATCTTTGCAAGGAATAGTTCCCATAATTATTTAAATCTACTGAATTTCAAGGAAGTTTTATGGGCCTTGAACTATGTGATTTATAAATAAGACAGTGTTTTTAATTAGCACCAATAGATGAAGGCCTTCATAGCCCAGTTTGTGAGTTGAAAGAGAGAGAGGATATATAAATTTTTAGGGATAAGAGGGTCATATGTGTGATTAACTCTACAAGACAAATGAGAAATAGGCCCAATTTTGAAATATTAATAAGATCCATTGCATAAAGATTCAAGTCTAAATTAAAATGCATAATATATAAGACTAGTGAAATTATTTTATAATTGAGTAATTTTTCAAAAGATAAGGATCTATTATATTAATCTAGAATCCATGTTTATAGTTTCAGAATTAAAAAAAAAAAAAAAAAAATAGATGACATTTATCCATAGGTCTACCAAGATATCTATGGGCATAAAATTCCTAGGATTTCTAAAAATATGAGGAGTATAGATAAAATATGGGATTAATAGTAGTATTTTGATTGTACCATATTTAAGATAAAGGAAACTATGGAATCCCCTTGTAGTTACCTCATTATGTCCATAATAAGTGGGCAAAAGAGGAAATACCACATCAAATATACAATATTATAGATGAGGATTTTAGTTATAAACACCAAGGGGATTACCAATAAAACCTTTCAGTATTGGTCAAATTAAGTACTCAATGGGGAATCACCTCAATATAGTTATAAAATTCAAGGCCCATTATGGAACAGAATAATAATGATACAAATATTGGGACCTTAGGGTAAGAATTAGGCAATACCTCAATGATCTCAAGAAAAATGGAGTTCATACTCTCTATGGCCATACAAATTTTTAGAATGATGAAATTTTTATCAGTGTTTCAGAGGATTCTAAGGTATACACTCAAATGAACAAATATAAAAATAAAATGGTGGTTATATATAATATCCAGTATGATCCTTCAATTACCAGAGATGGGGCAAACAAAATTTTAGAGGAAGTAGATGGGGATGCATGTTATCAATGGCCCTATCCACATGCCTAATTACCTATAAAACAAGACCATCATCCCTCTCCTCAATAGGAAAAATTTGGCCTATTAGAATAACATGACACTCAAATGGAGATGAATCCCCAAATCAAGAAGAATATTCTTAAGGGAATTATAAAGCCTTAACTAGTAAACATAATTCAAATCTATAAATAAACTACAAGGGCATCACCTCCTACAAGTGGTAAAGTAGGAGAAATTTTATTGGCACAATTTCCTCCTCTAACTACAATTCAATAATTAAGTATTCCTATTTTTTTTAGATTTCTTTATAGCACCCCAATAACTTCCAACAACTCCATTAGAAGCATATGTAGTTTTAGTGCATCCACCTCTATTTTTTGAAGCCCTTTCATCTTCCATTTAATCCACCTTAAGTAAATCCCCTATTTACATGAAATTTCCCATGGATACTTACCATAGGAAGCCCAAAAATATTTTTGTCTCTCCTAAGATCTCACAAGTAGAATAAAGACCTTTAGAGGATCTAATATTTTGTGGAGGTCCTCTTTGTGAGGAATCAGAGGAAGAATAGGAAGAGGTAGTCTCATTGGTATATTATGCCAATGATGAGGAAGAGTAGGAACCAAAAAATATACAAGAAGGGGAAAAAATGGTTAAAATTTAAATAATTTAAATAACAGAGGATATTGAGATTAAATAAATTAGACAAGAAGAAGATAAATCAATAGACACATGATTATTGGATGAATTAGATAGACTAGTCTCTACATAAGGTAAAAATTCCTAATAAAGAATAAATTCAATCCTTAATAAGGTAGTGTATTATTTCACCTCCACCCTTACAATTATAAATACCATTGTTTTTAATTTTCGATATACCAGTCTAGATTTTACACCCCTCCTTCATATGAGTCATCATAACATTTTAAAAAAAAACTAAACCATTGTATTCCCATGTCAATATAGATGAAATATAGTTATTTTAATTATTTTATCCTTCAACCATATATTCAATAAAATTTAGACCATAAGCCATAGAAGGATGGTTAATTTTGATAACTTGGTGTCTATTTCCATTTTTATACCTAAGCACCATTTTCACCATCAAGGCCATTTACCTAATTACACTTTTCCATTCCATGATCCACTTAGACCAAGTCTTACATTACGTTAATATTAAAGACTCTGGGATAGACAATATATGTGGTAGAGACTACACCCCATAGAGATATCTTAGGATAGATCAAGGTCGATCATCAACCTCTCCAATTGCCTATACACATAAGTGATTCAATGCTTCCACTAGGATCCACTCTACCTTTTACCTATGTAGATACCAGTTAGATTGAATAAAAAGGATAACTCATTGTCCCTTCTTTGGTCAAAGAGTCCAAAGAGATAAATAATGACAGAATGGGATTGGTTCTCAAAGAGTTTGCAATAATAATTACATACTTTGAGAAACAAAATGGCACCATACAGAGGGTGAGGAAAAGAAAGGAAGTGGATAAGAGAGGGGCTAAACTAATACTAGAGTAATGGGAGAAATTTTTCCACTTAGAAACTTAAAAAAAAAATCCCTAATGATCGTAATGAGTATGAAGAGGATTTTTGTAATTTTTTGGACTCAACTAGAGATGCCATAAAATAAATGTACATGAGCTAGGATCAAGATAGACAAAATATTCTATAGAGGTAAATTATTTAGGAAACAAGAGAAATAGTGGAAAATGTTTAGAGTGTAGAAAAGAAATTGTATAATATTCTGAACATAATAATGACTTCAAAGGGTGAGCCTTAGCCTCAATGGGGAAGGGTGTTAACCTTCTAGAACCAATTAAAATAACTAAAAAGAGGCGTAAATTTCTAGTATCTTGTGCAAGGAATAATATATATAATCATTTAAATATAATGACTACCCAATAAGCTATGTGGGCCTTGAATTATGGGTTTCTAAAAGAGATGGCGTCTTCACTTGGTAACAATAGAGGAAGGCCTTGATAGCACAATTTGTGATTATAGAGTGAGAGAGAGAGAGAGAGAGAGAGAGAGAGAGAGAGAGAGAGAGAGAGAGAGAGAGAGAGAGAGAGAGAGAGAGAGAGAGAGAGAGAGAGAGAGAGAGAGAGAGAGAGAGAGAGAGAGAGAGAGAGAGAGAGAGAGAGAGAGAGAGAGAGCGGCTATATAAATTTTGAGGGATATGATGGTCAAAAGTGTGATTACATCTATAGGGAATATAGTAAATGATCCCAATTTTGAAGGATTACTAATAGCTAATGTAGAGTGTTTTAGAAAATAGTAAAAGGCATAGTATGTAAGACTAGAAAAGATAATTTTTAAATGATTAATTTTTAAAAATATAAGGTTATTAAGGTAGATGCCCTCATATCTAAATTAAGAGATTCATAAATTGAGCACAAAAAGTTAATAGATGAGTTCACATGGATATTCAAGTTATCCATGCTCAATTTTTTCATTATTAATACTCAGTTTGACACTACCTATGCATTATATAAACAACTCAAATATTTTGAGGAGGATGATACTATAACACATAGTATATTACCACTACCTCATACATGCACTCAACCTTAAGAATCATTACATAGTGAAGCATATTCCTAATGAGCCCATGTCAACTAATCACATGCAAGGCCTCAGTCTACCTTAGTAACTACATCTAACATGTAGTTACCTCCATTTTTGAATTATGCTAAGTTAGAACCATGTGTGTATGTATATATGTATGTATATATGTATGTATGTATGTATGTGTGTTTATGTGTTATGTGCATGCATGCGTCTGCATGTGTATGCATGCATGTATGTATATTATAATTATACTTGTTTGGTTGGCTATTTTATGAATTGGAGTTGAAAAATTAAACAATTATATAGATTGTCCTTTAAGTTCATTTCAATGTGTTTTTTTTTCTTATTCAAACCTTTTTTATTCATTGAAAAAGTTCCATCATTATGGTAATATTAATCTTTGGGTTGTGTATAACTATTTTAAATAGAATTATTTATATTATATTATAGCTAATTTTAATGCTTTCTATTTAATCATCATAATATCCCTTTGAATATGTGAAATTAAAGCCATACATTGGAAAAAATAAAAAAATGATAATTGTATTTATCTCCTTGGACTCCTAACTATGCTTATTTATTTTGGGTGTTAATAATAGCTTACAACAGGCATTTTTTCCCAATATCTTGTCCAACTTATAGTGTAGGATCTAGTTTGGAAGGGTTTCATCTGTATTTACTTCAAAAACCTTTGTTTCTTCCCTACCTTTCACTCCTTTTATATGTTTTATGTTTCAATCCATGTTAGGTTTGATCTACCCATCCATATCAATTTGATCTCATACTCACATCATAACTGAGCCATTTGAGATAATCAACTACTCTACTCACTACTATTTCACACTAGTTTGTTTATCAAACTAAATATCCTATTACTCATGCCTTCGAGTGTATTATTTTACCAATCATAAAATTTTAGAGGATACCTCATAATATTACAAGGTATTCATAAAACCCACATCAAAAAACACATCCATACAACTACCTATAAATATCAAGTCATCTACATAGAGACATACATATAAAATCTTAGAATCCAATGATTATATGTAAAGAGTTGATTAATTTTAACTTTTTAATTAGTCTTGATCGAATAATGAAATATAAATTATTTTTTACCAATATATACTATCCTTATTCAACCCTAAAGATCCTTCTTCAGCTTATACCCAAAAAATATTTAACTTTAACTTTAAAACTTTGTGGTTGCCCTACATACACTTCTTCAATCACTCCATTTAGGAATGTAATTTTGACATTCATTTGATATATTTTATTAGAATATATAATAATAATAATAATAAGTATTGTATTATCTTGATATAGCACATCTAAATAGGCTTCCTCATAATCAACCCCATATGTTTGTGTAAATTCATTTACAACTAGTATAGCTTTTAGCTTATCAACTGTAAAATAAATATGAAATTTGGCATTGAATACCCACTTAGTTATATTAACATATATATTTAATGAGGGATTATAAATTTTATATGTATTAATTCCTTATATTTTACCATCTTGAATTTCATAACATCAAAACATTATTTCTTTTGACTAACTTCTATATAATTTCTAAGTTCACTAGCCATAGATGAAAATGTAAACATAATATTTTAATCATAAGCATCATTAAAAAAAAATATTATTCATGTTGAATCCTTGTGATATTATTCTCGTAACTATTATCTAAAATTTTATTAAATGTATTTGGATTCAACAAATGCTTTTTTTTGTTTGGAGTTGATGAAGATGGATGACTAGTCTCTTATGATTAACTATTATTATTTTCTATTGATCTTGAAACATGTCTAGGACTTTTTAATCCTTATAAATCAAGTTCAAGAGGCTTAGACACAAACACCACCCAAAACTAATCAATTATGACCTATTTATCTATATCATCAGAATCAACAAACACCTCATTTTTAAATAATTTACAATCCCTAGAAAACTTATGAATTTAATAGTAAGATTATAAAACTTTGATGCTTTAATTTCATCACTATATCTTGTGAAATTATGATTAATATTAGAATCTATATTTATGCAAAAATAAACATCATTTGTTTCAAAATTACTCTGAATTTTGGTTATTTTCATGCTACCCTTTCTTTGAACTTGGATAGACTTTCCATCTCCTAATTACAATTAAATTTTGAAGGAATTATCTAACTTGCTGAAACCTTTTTATGTCTTGTCATATTAATTGATCATATTTAATAAAGAGATAACAAATTATTTTCATCCTGTATTCCTATGATACACATGAGAAAATAATATGGGTGTTATTTCTCATCTTGTTCATCTTGGAATGTCTTCTATTCATATTTTTGATTAGTTTGATTCTTAGCTACTACTATCCTATAATATTTTATCATGTTTCTTAGTTTTTTAGAGTAATTAAAATCAAATCTTGTCTTCCCTTTACCTATAAATTTAGCCTCAACTTTACCCTTTGAATTTGATTTTTCTAAACTCCCTTGATTCTTATTTTTATTTTTCTATTTGGTCTTTGAAACTCTTTCCTTGGTTTCAACTATCTATTCTCGACCATATTATAGATCACTTGAGTATAGTATCATCTTATCCTTATTGGATAAAAAATAACCCACTAACTCATCAAAACTTATACTATTCATGAACTCTTCAAGAGTGATCACAATAAGAAATAATTTTTGACATAAATATCTCAATATTTTCCTTAATATAACACTATCTTGTATATTTTATCCATTAACCATCATCATATGCACTAATTCATTTATCCTTATGCAATATTATCCAACTCACTCACTATCTGACATTATAAAAATTTCAAAACTCATTTTAAGAGTTTGGGGTTTTTATTCTCTTACCTTTATATATCCATGATATGATGTTTTCAAGTAATTCCATTTCTCATGGTAATTCTTAAAAAAAATTGTTTTTGGATAGATGCTTGTGTTTATGGCATTATGAATATAGAATAAATCTTATAGATCTAAATTTTATTCATATTTTTTTAATCTTTTATGATATTTATTCAAAGTATTATAATACGTATGTAATGTGTACCCATGTATAATTTTCTCCCAAAATACTTTCTATAAAATAATTATCTTCTACTAATCTCTCCAATATTCAAAGTTTTCACCTTTGAACATGGGAATATTCAAGCATAATTCACCAAAGCCATTAATTATCATGATAATGGATTGAAACCTTCTAAACCTTTCTTGAATAAGGATATAATACAAAATTAATATTTTAATGTATGAAGGGAGTGAAAATAATATTTGATTCAATTTTAAATTTAAGCTATGTATCAACCAAATTATCACACAATTACTAGTTGTTAAACTAGTTTGTTATAAGTGAGATTGTGGACCCAAAAATATATTGAATAAATTCAAATATTAAAACACATGATTTTTGTATTTCCTTTTTGAATATCTATAATAAAAAATCAGAGATAAAAATATGCAAAACATTTTTTTAATAGGAATTACAGTGACACACTATAGCACCATTCTTTATTAAAAAACAAGGCTAAAATTACATAAATACAAGATAACTTACATGATAAGTTATGTACATAAAAATCATAAAGATAAAAATAATTTAAGACCTTTAATTAACCACAAATTATACTAAAAATATACCCTAACATAATAATTTTAACTCACTGATAAGATATATACATCATGCAACAAGTTTCTTCATCAGTTAAGAAAACATGCACATTAGACAAGTGAAAGTATAAAAGCATAATATAAATATAAAAATATAATTTTAAATAAAATAACTTCAGATTTTATTTAAATAAACATTCAATAAAATGAACTCTAATGACACTTCTAGCTATTTTTAGAAAGTTCTTAAAAAGTGTCCAAACTTGACCAAATAATTAATCTATGACATAGTTACATTAAATAACCTTCCTAAATTAATAAATAATAAAATAAAATACATATAAAATTAATGCTAAATTTCACATATTGGCATCATACTCAACATCTAATTACATACAAATTCAAAGAGCTAAGTTAAAGAATGATGCCAACGTCTGTAATGATTTTATCTTACAATGTAATCCTAAACCATCCAATGACATTTTCCATGATCCTCCCATACCATTGTTTAAAATATATGATAAATTACAACACATAATTGATCCTATCCAAACCACTAATATTAATACTAGTAACATTTTATCCATGATGCATGTTATTGGTGACCTCCAAAAGTAAGTTCTTGATCTCACTTTACAAACTAGATCATGTCGCATGAATTATCAAAAATAATTCTATCTTAATAAAACCCATAATTTGAGTTGTATATGAACATCCATATCCAAAATTTTTATTATGCCTACACTACCCTTATTCAATGGTTGTTGAAATTCTTGTACTTTTTTAACTCACTATGCAGTTTATTTTAGGGAAGGGAGAAATTATGGGCATATTATATTAAAAATGTTCCATAGAAGTATGAAAAATTATGCTTCATATTGGTATTATAATTTACCCAACAAATATTTTCCTAAATTAAATAATATATGAGATGCATTATTTTAATATTATCATAAACATGTGGTACCTAAATTAATATTTGAACATCTATAAAGTTCCAAAAAAGCTCATGATGAACTTATCAAAGTTTACATTTTATGATTAAATGATAATTTTCACTCATTAAATTATCAACACTTAGATTTGGAAAACTAATTCTTCTTTAGTAGGGGTCTCTTATCTCCTCTTAGAGAAAAAGCCATGCATAAAATTTATATTTATTTTGAGAAATTATTTATAGAAGTGTTAAAATATTCTTGTGGTTTCAATTCCTCAAGACAAAAGGCTAATTATTAATAATGAACTTCACATAAACATTACAATATAAAATCAACCCAAATTAGATTCAAATATTGAAATAAAAAATCTAGATAAAGTAATTGATATTATAGGGGAGTCAATGAAAGTAACTATAATCAAGGAGGAATAAGTTAAGGCACTTGTTATAGCTCAAATGTTCACCATTGAGAGGGTGTTTCAATCCCTCTCAAATTTGATATACAATGGGATTATTCTTAGGTTATGGGTGACCCTTCGATAGAATAAACCTCTAGACTATAGGTATATATCCCCTTTATGTACCAATTAGGTTCACTATACTACTTGCTTTCTTGAAAGGAAAATGGATAGAAAAGGCATGAAATAAACCTATATAAGGATATATACACTAAAACAACACCCTCCACTTGACTATCATGCAATTAAAAACAAATATTAGGCCTAAATCTGATCACCCTTCTCAAATAAGGACTTTCAAGAATGAATGTTTTAACATAGAGGTCATAGATAATGCATTGAATGAGAGGGTTAGTCAAGAGGTCTAAAAAAGGAACTAATGACTGAAAATCCACTTTCAATCTATGTAAAACTACACCGAACTCACCATGTGACCTACAAGAAGGCAATCCATTTGGAAATAGGTAGGAGAGGATAAATGAGAGAGAGTAAAATCACTTCTACTAACATTAATCAACAATCACACAAGCACACTCATTGTAAGAGTGTGAAGAGGTAATAAATAGCTTCATTCATTATTCCAAATCATAGTACAAGTGTTCATTTGAGTAGGGATTTTCCATACTCATAAAAAGGATCCATACAAAGCTCAACAAGTTTGTATTAAAAGAAAATGAGAGGAGAGGAAGAAAGGGGCATAAAATAGAGTGATTAACAAGTGTCAATCATGGAGAAGTAGGTTAAAAACAATAAATAGATAATATGACTATCTCATGAGGTCTTATAGACATGTGTTGCTTCCTCAAGGTGTCTTCCACTTCCAAATAGTGTGGGAGTTTTTCTCTTGCTTGACACCTTTGTCTTCCTCTTCAAAATTGCCCTCCTCTTGGCTTGGAATGTGACAAGTGGCATACTTGATCATAAATTCATATTTAATTTCTCTTTTCCTTTATTTCTGACACCTTGAATCATTTTTAAAATCTTCTTATATTGACATTGAAGTGATGATCATTCTTCCTTAGGTGTCTTGAAACCCAATTGGTTCCACTATGCCTCTCGTTGCCCAAATGACTCAAAAATTGATTTCAGATTTATGAGTGTAACCTATATTCATGGAAGGCATATCCCAACCTTAAAAAACCTAAATCAACCCATTTAGATCCATCAAACAATCCCAAAGACCTCATTTTACACCTAAATCTTTTATTTGTCTTTAATTCCTTATAGCCCTAAAAACACACAAAGCTCCTTGTGTAGGATAATTTATGGATGATATTGGAAAATTAAGAATGGATTTGATTACCAATTATGCCCTTAAAAATCTATTAAAAATTTAATTACCCAACTCTAATTGGAAGTGTACTTATTCTTCTTGTTTTTCTCTCGAATTAGGCCTCTAGGCCTAAAAACTAAGTTTTTGCTCCAATGACCTCCCACACCTGTGAAACTCCAAATAATTGTTGTATTCTCTTTCCCTACCCCTTATCCATGATCCATGTTAAATGTTATGACATTATACCCTATACAGATGGGTGAACCATGAAATGGCTAACACACTATCGTAAGCATTTATACATGCTCAAGAGGCAATTAGAGTATTTTCTCAAGAATTTTTTAGGTTCTAATGCTTTAATTTTTTTAAGGCCTAAAACACCTTAGTAAAAATCCATACCTTGATAATAAGGTATCTTTAAGTAATCTATAGGTCTAAATATAGGCTTCTTGGTTAGTAAAATGGTGCATTTCTCACCTTTTGACCCCACTCGATGACTTGAAGAGATCAAATGCCTTCTTACGATACCTATGAAAATGTTGGACTATTTAACCTCTTACCAAGATTTTTAGGCCTATGTACTTGATTTGGAGACCCATTCTTCCCCTACACCCCCACAAATGAGCCTACAACCATGCATTTAAGCCAATTTCATAATATTATGCCTTCCCATGTGACAACCAATAACATGTTTAGGTGTCTATAATACCTATGAATTTCATCCTAGTTAGTTCAAGGTCAAAAAATTACATTTAAATACATTTTATGGCATATCTCTCTCATTAGATTACTGCAAGGGGTTTAAGAGGGTTTTAGATGTGTTTTAGTCTTAACAATGATTCATAGAGGACATGTCCTATTTATATTTCCTGATGCCACAATACATAATTAGGAAGAACCATCCAACATATCGAAACACCATTTGGTCCCATGAAAAACCTCCTCTATGTTCCAAGTAAAACTATGCTCTTTTCTCGATCTCTTCACAAGGTTAAGATAGGGTATGAAGTGGTTTCAAATCTTAGAGATTATTCATACATGTGTGGGATTGAAATAATGAACCAATGCCAAATATTTGAGTTAGGAAATCCTTACCATCACCTCCAATGAAATTTTTCCATAATTCAACTCCTTAAAGGAGTTATGATCATTCAAAAATGACCCATTAGGCTAATATACTATGCGAGAGACCAAGAAGTTGATTTTAAGCCCAAAAGGTATTTAAATTGAATTATAATGATTTTAAATGCTTTGTAAAAATTCAATACACTTCTTATTAGATTATCCATATCTTACTCAAGCATCTTGGTCCTTAAAATGGACTATAACATGGTCTACTCTCTCATGAGGGTTTGTTGGCAGCTCAAGTTACTTGACCTTAGAGGTTTGTTTCTGATGTTTATTACTCATTTTAAGACATCCAAATACCTTATAATATTTATTATATATATATATATATATATATATATATATATATATATATATAACCTATGAAATTGTCTTCAAACTTCAATTCAACTCAAGCTTTCATGCTTTCCTTGAGAAGATACACACAGTCCTATGGATGATCCTTTTAGGCTTAATTGGTCAAATTAAACCTCTTGTCCTCTACCCTACCATCAATCATTTTATGAGCTCATTTGTTACTATATGTGGGTGTTATAAATTTTATATGATGTTTCTCATTCATCCAATGGATTCTCTCCTGAACTCCCAACTTAATTTGTTTCACCATATGCTCTTTTACATACATTGTCTAAAAATAGGCCTAAATATAGGTGGAGATCTAAGTTTGAAGCTAAATTAGAGAGTCAAGAGTATGTATATAATGGTATAATTTTCCATCAAGTATTTTACATACTTAAAAATTAATTTAACACAAATTCCACACATCTATGGTCTCTTGAACCTCATCCCTTAATGTTCAACTCATTGCATTTCTCATGAAATAAGACCTATAGGTTTTCAGACTTGTAGGTTTGCTTTTTAGCATTTTAGGACTTTTTTAACATTTCATTTTTGGATATATTAGTACTAAATAAAACCTTAAATTGTATCTTGACCATAATTAATGACTTCAAAACCCTTGAACCACTCTAACAAATCAATCTTTGTCACCATTTCAACTCACATATGTTATTATCAAACCTATATATAGTCTTTAGGCTGAAACCACTTTACATTTCTTGGAGGGGATGAAATTATAACAAAAAATCATTTTTTATGGTTCTTAAGGACCTAATTTATCATTTCATTTCATGTAGAACCACTTCACTCAACTTGTTTTTAGTATTCATGATGAATATATTGATTCTCTCCAACTTATAGGCCACACAATCTCTTAGTGAGTAATAGGAATATGGCCCCTTATTAAATTTATAATTATGAATTGAAGAGATAAAATGGATTTCAATAACATAAATACACAATAATAACCATTTATATTTATTTCTTAACACAGGGTTCTAAAAATATCAAGACTTTGTTTGCACATTAATGGTTGGTAGGTATTAGTGGAGATATGTAAATTAAATCATGTTGATAAGTTATTGAATTTTGAGTAGGCATTAAAAACCATATAATGGTATTTTATATCATTTTATAGAGTTACATGTGATATGGATATTTAATCCATGTTCTTTGACTGTTGAAAACTCTATAACAATCAAGAAACAATGACATTCAACTTGCAAATTATGCACAAATAGAGATTTCTTGTCCTCTTGAGGTCACATATGACAATTAGGGATTGTAATATCATGTGATATGTATTAATAAATCCTATATACCATATTTAATTGTTATCATGCCTCCAACTAGCCTCAAACTACAATTTCAAGGAGAAAGATTAACATGTGGGGTTTATGTAGGGTTTAAAACCACCTGATGGTCTTAATGATTATTCATAAAATAAGGTTCATCAATATAATGATCTTGTAAATTAATTTAAAATTCATTAGGACCCATTACTATGGTAAAAATATCAGGCCCTGACTATCATTTTGTTACATGGAATGGGCATCCAAAATTAGCCTTTGTGAGCTTTCCAAGGGAACAATGGAGGAAAGGGAGCATCTTTTGCATTTATGAGACATGTACCAGCATTCCAAGCATGTATGTCTTATAAAATTCAAATAGACACTTATATACCATTTTCCACTACAAACAGTCTTCTTGGTCTATACAAGTGGGTGATAAACCTCTCTTAAGCATTGAAACTCAATTGTAACTATTTGTCATCATTTGAAACTGACTTATCATAAAATACATTCAAAATTCACATTATATCATTCTTCATAAGTCATCTTAAAACACATTTCTACATGTTTTTCATTATTTTGGAGTTTTAAGGTGATTTTTGATCATTTTACACATGCTAGTGACCTATAGGAGATTTTGACAATGACTCAATGACCTTAGGTACAACATGAGACTTAATTTGGAACTTGTATGAACTATAGGGGGTGTGACATAACCATGACACATAAAATATGAATTGATAAGACAACCTAAACCCCTAACACATATTTAACAATCCTAAAACATGACATGAAATGTTTAGATAATCATAAGACTAGAAAGGCCATTACCTTAATTTTGTCAAATTTACCTTAAACTATGCTAATATGCATTGAAAAGGAAATTATTTTGTGACCCTATCCTATGGTATCCAAAATTTAAATAAAAATACTCAATAAAGGAAAGGAACATATTTATAAATCATCACCTAAATTAAATAAATATATTTTTAGTAAAAGGAAAACATTAAAATTTGATAGATTTAAGGATTAAAAACATGATAGTATTTGTGTATTTTTGGAAAAATAGATAATCACTCTTCCTATGTATTAATATCCTCCTATTTATCGGTAGGAGGATATCAAATCCAAATCATTTTGCACATAGCATGGTAAGAACACACGTATGGACCATTATTATTATGCATTATGTGAAAATATCATACAAACAATAAATACATGGATTATCACATTTGTAAAATTGGATAACTTATTACCCCCCTTAACTCATAACTCCTTATCAAATCCTAAAAAAGATCTAGTGGACATTCAAACACTATTTAATAATACATATAAAGTAGATATTATTATCAACAACACATAACTCTATAATACATGTATAATATAATTCATTCACAATGTGGAATATAATGAGAAATATATGTAGTGAACAAAAGGTTATAATGTGAGACATGTGGTTTTACTGATCACTTTAGGATCAAATATATTGAGCACATTATTAGTTTCATATTATTACACAGGTAAATACAATTTTAGGATAATCATGGTTACAAAAAATGAATGTATTAGAAATAGAGAAAATAAGCTTGGAGCTCTGAAATGAGGAGATGAAGAATCATCCTCCAATAATGATGCTTCAATATTTCTCCTTGAGACTCAACTTGGTCACTTTTTCCTCCTTTTTTCCTATTTCTTCTATTTTTATGTGTTAGAGGTGGTCTTTAATTTTTATTTTTTATTTTGTTTATGTTATGTGTTTGGTTTGCTTGTGTTTGTGTTGTCTGCGGGGGTGTCTCTATTGTCTAAGTGAGAATGCAAGGCTACCACATATGTCCTTCCCTAGCCATTACTCCCACAACTTTTGGGTCTGAAAAGGGGTATGTATTATTTGAATGTTTATGGAAACCCTTAGATTTGATGGGTTTGAGTGTGTGGAGAAGGGGAAGCATGGTGATTTTAATGAATCAACTGATGTTGCATGGGGTGATAAGGGCTAAAATAATAATAATAGTGAATCTATCTTGACTCAAGTGGAAGTTGAAGTGACTGGACCTCTAAAATTATTGTTCAACAAAATCCTATTGTAGGATGAAGCAACAAGAAACTCAGAAGGAACATAATTTGTGGTGAGTAGGGAAGACTATAGTGACTAGCAGTACAAGAAGGCTAAATAAGTAAGCTCCCTAGCCCTCCTAAGACCCTGACCATCACTCTAAATGTATTCATGGAATTTGACATGCAGCAAGAGGAAACCATGAATAAAAATGTAAGGATTTTCTTTGTTTGCTTAAACAAAAATGCACTCCCATCTAGGCATTTCTTTGATAATTGGCTAAATTCTATTTACAAAAAAATATTGGGTTTGTATATTAGTTTTTTTAGGATGTTACAGATAGGGGTTTTTATGATTTTGTTTAAAAACTCTAATATGCAATCTAGGTAAATTAGTAATCCCTTATGGAATGTCAGCCAATCAATTTTCAAATTTGTCCTATGGAACCCAAAAATAGACTGCAATGACCTTATTTTCAAAACTTCCCAAATGGGTTGATATTGAGGAAGTGCTAGTTCACCTATGTAATTTTATTATATAGGCATTGAAACCCCTTGATGAAGATTTGAAAATTGAGGATACAAGAAGGTCCCTTACACATATGAATGCTATGACTTTAATTTCTTTAGAGCCCCTAGACTTTTTCCTAGAAGCACTCAACTTTAAAATTAAAGGGAAATATCACACTTGTGTTCTTAGAGGTATGGGTGGATTGAATGCCTACTTATTTTTTAAAAATGATGGTCATCTTAGGAAAAAAATCCACTATTAGTTAATAAAAGCAATATTTCTAATAGATAGCAATATAAAGACATCACAAAAGATGAGACTATGTTGGATAACTTGTAGGTGCATGAGAATTCTTTGTTCACAAGTATACCATTAAAATATAGTGCCTTCACTATTGAGGTTTTTGAAACACATGAACCTAAAATTCAAGGTGAATAGGGATTAAATTCCCCCCTTAACTCTCAATTAAATACTCCATCATATCTTGATGTTGATAATCACTCTCCAAACCTGGTTGACTACCTTCCTAACAGCTTAGATGATGATTTTCTAGAGAAAAAATATTTTGAGTACCATTCCTCAAAGAAATATGTGGTTATCCTTATTGAGTCCCCTATTCAACAAAATGTTTCACCCACTACCCCACCCAGAAACATGCTAGATAGGCCTTCTAGTGATGCTATACCAATGACTATCTCTCTAGAGAAAGAAGATTTTAGTCTTCTGATGAGTGAGATGGAGCCTTTAGATGGAGATCCTTTGGTAAAAAATAAATATGTAGGGGTGGATAATTAGATGTCCAAAGGGGGAGGTAAAAGACTTAAAACATGATCAAGCCTAGTCTGGGTTGAACACATCATGCCTAAGGATAAAAAAATTTGGCTAAAGAGATGCATCACAATGTGAAAGAACCCCCATCTAAAAAGAAAGGCAAGGAAAATAAAGTTTTAGAGTGTTCTACTAGGTTGCAAAATAGTGGGGCTAATCCCCATGGTCAATGTAATTGACCCTTGGTTATTTCTAAAAATTTTAGTTATAATGTGAGAGGGTTAGAATCCCTAGAAAAAAACTAGTGGTAAGGCAATTCAAATTCTCAAGAGATAATCTTGATTTTCTCTTCTTTTAAGAAGTGAAGGCTATCGATACTCAATTTTCCTTGATCTTGAAGTTTATCTAGCCTAATGCTCCTCAATTTTATACTAATCATCATAGAGGTAAAGGGGGGACTCTATCCTAATTATCCATGTATGGAAAGACTGCATTGTTGACCATGGTGTATCTCCCTGTAACAGAGTAGTCTAGGTTTTGATAGAATCTCAGAACTAGAATTTTGGCCTATGTAACATATACACCCCTAATGACTACAGGGAGAGACTTGAAATGTTGAATTCATTATCCATTAATCTTAAAAATGTTCCTTGGATATTTGGAGGAGATTTCAACATGGTGGAGGATAAAGAGGACAAAATTGGAGGTGATCACCTTGCATGGAAAGAAAATGAGCTCTTTTTTTGGTCTAATTTCAAAAGAATTCATAAAATTTAATATCATCTCTTGAAGGGTAAGAGACTTAGTAGACTAATTTGGTATACTTGGTGTAATAATTAGAGTATTAATAGAATACAATACTCAAGGTTAGATAGATTTTATTTGAGCACATAATCATTGGTGGTTGATACAGTCATGAATGTTAATGTGGTGACTATGTTACCCTTTACTATGTTTGACCACCACCCTATTGAAATGAAATTCTCACTATTTAAAGAGGAGAATAAATATTCATCAAAGTTCAAAAGGATGTATAAATTCAATGTCCCACATCTAGTTGACAGGGTATGTTTTGAGGGTTTGCAAACTTCCTAGAATATTGGTAAATCTATTTGCAAATCCATCTCCAAATTTGACCATTAGAATTATAGTATGAAGAATTAAAAAAAAATTCAAGAACTTATGGATAGATCAAAGCTAGAAAACATAGAAATCTTACAATGGATCCTCAAGAGAAGCTCATCAGAGTGAAAGGCTTGTTGTAGTTTGACCTTACCAATGGGGCTCTTATTGAAGAGCTTAACCTATTGAAGCACCAAGCTCACTAGACACAATAATACATTACTATAGGGGTGCAGATCTGATCCAAGATAACTTGGATTAAGCTCAGAGATAGAGGGTCTAAATTTTCATTCAAATTTTTAAAAATTAAGCATATTAAAATCAAGATTAAAGAAATTGAAGTCAATAGGCAGACTATGTAGGATGCTACAAGTGTAAAATGAGCCTTTTTTGAGTTTTATTATAACCTTTTTTGCTCTGATGGGTTCAGTGAATGTATTGAAAATAAAAAATCCTTATGTGAGGCATGCATTCCTAATAAGGTTTCACAGACTTAAGCCTCTTTTTTAGAGGTAGTCATCTCACTTGATGAAGTCATAAATACTATTGATTCATTAAAAGATGATAAGGCACCTGGGTTAGATGGATTCCCCATAGAATTCTACAAAGTCAATAAGGAATGGACTTCCAAAGATTATTTAGAGATATTCAATGAGGCCATTTATTTCGACACACTTTTCCCAAACATTAATAGAGGGGTGATCTAGCTTATCCTAAAGATGGTAACCTATTATCAGTTAAGAATTGGAGATCAATTACCCTCTTTAATGTCTCCTATAATATTTTGGAAAAAATCCTTGTAAGGATATTGTCTTCAATTTTGCCCTTTATTATCTCAGAGGCTCAAACTAGCTTTGTTGAATGGAGATACATTTTGGATAATCTAATCACTAGATGGAAGGGTATGTACTAGGAAAGAGATTTGAATCAGGATGTTGAAATGATATTTCTTGATTTTGAAAAATCCTATGATAGAATTGAGTGTCCCTTCATTAATATAATGTTGCATGCCTTTGGGTTTTAGTATAGATTCTACAGAATGGTAAATGTACTTTTTAAGGATGCTTTAGATGTCATTGAATTCAATGGTAAACTGATAGACTCCCTCATACTTTAACACTTCATAAGGAAAGCATGTTTGCTTTCCCTATCACTCTTTTTTTGGTAGCAGATGCACTACATTACATTCTTATGTTCTCAAACATTGGGCCTCCAGTTAAAGGCATCTCATTCCCAAATAATGAATCTCTAATTAATGTCTTTTTTACCAATGATACATCAATATTTTTTACCTTGGAGTAAAATAATTTGGATCACATTGTAAAAAAGATTGATATCTACTACTCTACCTTGGGTTCTAAAGTTTTAATGCATAAATCACACATTTTGGGGTGGAATGATCAATCACTTGATTGGTTGGCAACATTTGGATGGAAATGGAAAGGACCAGATGAGATGGTTAGATACTTGAGGATTTTATTTTCCATAACCCCATCCTTCAAGAGTGTGTGGTAATGGGTCTTTGATAAAATAAATAAGAAAGTTGGCAAATGACAAGGCCACTTGCTATCTTTACCAGGTAGGATCCAAGTATGCCAGAAATTTATTTCTTCATATAGTATATATTATTCCTCCTAATGGATATCTGTTAAAACACAAGTTAATATGCTCCACATAATTATAAGAGACTTCCTATGGTTGGATGGGAAAGGGGGAAAGAAAAGGCATGCGGTATCATGGCAATTCTGCTTAAAACCCAAAATCATTGGTGGATTGGGATTAAAGGACCTTCGGCTATAGGGAATAACTTTGTTATTTAAATGGATTGTTAGAGCCTCCATTGGGAATGAGCCCTAGAAAATACTTGTTAGATAGAATATCTTGAGAGGCTTTATAAAAGGGAAGCCAAACTTGAAAGGATTAAATATTATTGATCTACTCTTAGGGCCTTTCACTATCAAAGTTGTTGGCTATCCTATATTTACATCCATTTGGTCTACTTGGTATTTAGCCAAGTCTTTCATTATTTCAAATATATCTTCAATTAATTTTGGACTTCATGTCAGGGTTATAGATCTATATGTTGGAATTTTAGTGTCAATAGGACTCCATTGGCCCTCACCAAGGGATGCTCAACCTTTGACTGGTACACTAAAGGATCAAGAGGAGATTTAAGGATAACTAATCCCATGGGGGTTTGGATTCATGGTCAGAACTCAAAGACAAATTTTAGTTCTTAGACTCTCAGTGAAGAACGTTCACTTTGCTCCAAAACTCTAAAATGGAAAAGTAATGTGGTGTTTAAAAAAGATGAGGATGAGTTCTAGGCTAGTGTGAAGTGGAAAAAAGGCCCACCTTTTGTTGAATATTCAACTCATATGTTTTACAATAAACTTTCCTTTTCCAATGTCCCCTATCTCACCCTCAATTGTATTTGGTTTGTGCTTGATCCTTTTCATGATTAGTCCTTTAGGTTTGTTGTAATTTGGTCCTCTTATCTTGAACCCAAAAAGTCTTGCTTTCATTGGTTACTAATGTTTAAAAAGTTGTATTTTGGTGTTATTTTGAATACTTATGGACTTGTTAATCCTCTGCACTCCTTTTTTAGTAAAGTTTATTCTATTGAACATGTCTTTTATTCCTATTGTATGTCATTAAAATTTGGCAAAGATGTCTTAACCTTATAATATTGTATTTGGATCTAAGCTTGGATGGTTAAACATTAATTTTGGCTATGCTTTTCCTAACTTGAAGTCCTTTTTTTTTCACAAATTTTGGCTTGTTTTCTCTACTAAAATTCTTTAGTTTTTTTGGAAGCAAAAGAATTTATAGGTGTTTCAAGGTAAGGCTAGAGTTCTTACTAACTTCACAATTGAAGTAATCCTTCATTTTTTATCCTTACAGGTTTTCCTCTAATTGAAAATTCTATACGACCAGCTTGAGAAGTTTCTAAGGATAGGTTTGCTTAAGATTACATCAGACTACTTGTTAGATTTAGGAAGTTTTCCCAAATTGAGCTCGCATCCAGACGGGGTTGTGTCCCACCCAATGATAGCTAATGTAAAGATTTTTTAGTTTGAATAGGATTATATCAAAGATGCCTATATTGAATAGGCTAATAATCTAGTGAAGGAATGGATCACCCCATCTAAATTTGATAATAATGGCATTGGTGAATGGGTGGATGCAAAGAAAGTGCTCTACAAGATTTTTTCAATAAGGAGCATGGTATTTATATTATCATGGAGGCTAGGGAAGCTTTCACTCTATTTGACCTAAATATTTTTCCATAAATTAGGGATGAGAATGTATTGGTAGGTTCCTCTTCTCAGGGTCCTTTTCCAGATGTGTCTATTCAGGAAGCATAAGAAGAAGTTTGGAAGCAAATTGATGATAATATAAACACCTTCTCTAGCAAGCTATAGAAGCTAATCAAAGATGGTGGCTTAGTAGATGTTGAAGATGTCTTTAATTATATGAAGCATAATAATATAAAAGGAATTTTAAATAAATTTGACTATTACCCTACTAAGTTGAGCTCAAGATATAATTAGTTGGGAAATGCTAGTGATAAAATCCCTTTAGAGTGGCATACTTTGATTGGATCAGATGGTGGTTATGATAGAGAAGGTGCTACTTCCAGTAGGGTACTAGACTTGTATCTTTAATCTTTCCACCATGGGGTGGCCTCTATTTATTTTCTAGTGTTTGTTTCTATTGGACTAGTGCTATTGTTGATATTTTTCCATTGATTGCTTATTTGGCACCATTTTTGTTGATAATATTGGTGTTATTTCATCGGCTACCTATTTGGCACTATTTCTATTGATACTGCTATTTTCTTTTTTCTAGGCTACCTAGTTGGAGCCTTTTTTATATTGAACCATCGATTACTATGAATTTTGGTAAGGGATACCCCACATTTTCTTTTTGTTTTACTAGATACTATGCATATTTTTGGCATCTATGATGCATATATTAGTAATCATTCTTCAATATATAAAAATAAATGCATCGATCAATAATTAATATACCAATTTATATTTTACCTTCTAAGGAAGGTTTTAAACATTTCAAAGTAATATAAAAAATGATAAAGATACAAAGATCCATGATAATCATACATATCTAGTTACACAAACATGGATACCAAAGTAAAAACATCTACATTTAGATTATAAATATGAATATAAAATGAATATTATTAAGACATCATAAAAAGATCATATGCATAAAATACAGGTTCCAAAAGTAATTAATAGATGTTAAAATATATATAAGAATATGAATCCATAAATACAATATAATAAGTTAGCTATGTGATCAAGAAATTTGATAAAGAGAGGAGGTTAGATCAAGTGTTAGTCCATAAAATCATGAAATAACCACACTAACATACTGACATCTCTAAGCCTATATCTTAAGGGGAGCTTAATTAATAAACAATAATTGAAAACCCAACTAAAATGCAAAAAATAACAATCTTTACCTTCTTTGAGAGCTCCAAATGATTTCTTCATTGGCTTGGTCAATTTATGCATAAGAAGACTTCATCAATGACATATGGCTAACATCATCTCCTCTATGCACCATTGTTGAATGCTTGTCTTGATTAATATGGTTTAGCTCAATTTCAACATTATAACACTATGCTTTTAGCTTCATGAATCTATTCTTACATTATAACTCTACTTTGATTGAGCTCCCTAAATGAAGAGCTCTAGGCTTGCTTTTATAATCTCTCAAATCCCTTAGAATGGGTTAAAATTGACCATGGTTGAGTTTATTAAGCTTGGTTGAGTCTATCATATTTCTAAGATATTCTTTTAGATATTTTCCAAAAGTGACAACTCACAAAGGTAATGATTGTGTTATAGAATGTTCTAAGATACTCTTGAATTTCCTTTTTAGTAATTGATTTATTAGCTCATGGGTGAACTCAATTAGGATTTGAATTTGATTTAACTTGCTAATTGATTTTGATTAAGGTGTGTAAGTTAATTAATTATTTTTAGGCATTTGGTCATTTGTTTGATTTTGATTAATTCAATATGTGTATTTTCCTTGTTTAATTGATTTAATAGGTCAAATTCATTTAATTCAAGGTTATAAATCTAAATTTAATACAAATAGAAATTCTTAGGTTAGGTATTCAATGATTGGAAAGAATTGGTCTAAAGTCAAATACGAAGCCATTGGTGGCCAAATTTACATGTCTACAATTTACCCCTATTTGGGAAGATGTTACAAGTTGTAAGCATAATAGCATATTTTTAAAGAATAAAATGGTTATTTATACTTATGACTATAATTATAATGATTAAACTGTAGTTACACCCTTGAGGGAGCAGTTGGTAAGTGGGTTGATAAATGGTCCTTCGAAAGAAAGAAGCAAAATAAGGGGACCAAACAAATGAATATGATGGGGTGACAACACAATGATTCATCCAAATTTGGGAAAAATCATTGAGAAATACAAGTGGGATGGTGTACAATGATTTTCCTTAGTAAGTGATATAATCATTGAGAAGATGGAACTACCCTAGTTAAGATAGACAAACAAGAAAATAAAATTGGTGATAACATAATGATTTACCCCAATAGGTGATGTAATCATTGAGAATACATGTGGAATGGTGTACAGTGTTGATGAAGTATACCTTGATTATGAAAACATGATATATGGATGATGATTGATAAGTTGATACAAAGGATAATGATGAATTGGGTCAACCTAATAGTAGGGAGATGTTCATTCTAACTAACAAAGGTTGAAATTCTTTCATTACTTAATTACTCTTTTTGGGATATGATTGGGTATTGGATTAGGATTGTTGTTGATTTCAGTGTTGAGGATATGATGATGTTGTAGACCTCTAAAAGCTATTTTTTTAAAGCATTTGATGGTAGGCCTCATGATAGAACACTATGGGGGCTTGGCCAAAATATGCATAAGGACTAACTCCTGATATCCAATACTCAATGGAAAATAAGTATACCAATGATAAATACCATGATGACAATGTGTATGTTTGAATATGGATAGATTCAAGAATAATGTGCATGGAATCACCCAATGAACACACATTGACTGAATCAAGGCCACATTGCTAAAATCAAACAAACAAGCACACTAACAAACAATATAAACAAACAAAGAAACAAATAAGTGTTAGTACCTATGTTAGTATAAACAACATGATGAACATTACCCCTAAGAACTAGGTGACAACCAAACAAAAAAAAAATATGAGGGAATAGAAGAAAAGGAAGGGGGTGGCTGAGTTGTCTCCATATGCACTAGGCAAGTAAATGTTGCCTATATAGTTCCATGGATATGATGATTCAATGAAACTTCAGGTCAAATGTAGTTCTTCCAAGAAATGGGAAAAAAATGATGATTGATATAAGACATGATGGATGTGATAGAAGAATAGGGATGAACTCATAAAATGGGGATAGTGTAGGATAAGGGGCCAAAAAGGATGAGGAAACTAAGGAACAAGTGGTTAATTTGTGACTTAGTGAGGGTTCCCATAATCCTTAAGGCAAAGAAGTGGTCAATGTTTTTGGTTTTTCTAAATTATTTTCAAATGTTTTTAGAATTTTCAAAGTAGCTCAACTCAATAGATAATGACAAGACACTAAAATGATCCAAGCTTGTAAAATGGTGAGAGCATTATAGCTTGAAATGATGCTCATAAAATGGAGAGAGCATGGATAAAGTTGCTCACAAAATGGTGAGAGCATGGCTTAAGTTACTAAAAAAATGTTGAGAGCGTATGTCAAAGGGGGATCGAGTTGACCTCAATGTGAATCAAACACAGCCTACAATGTCCCAAAATGACTTCAAGTCATAGTAATTCCATCCACATAAAAGGCAAGGAAAAACGAACTATGTCCTAATAAGTTCTCATATCTAAGAAATGGCCAGTGAAATGAAAATAATAATGGAAAAGTGATGCAGTAATGTATAATTAATAAATGTTTCCCCTAGTTCATCCATAGGTAGTTATAACTATGATATAATTGACAAATCAATGATACCAATTTACCCTAGTAGGTGATATAATTAGTATCAATATTGGTGAACATTGATTTTCCCCATAAGGTGATATAAATAGGCTCACATAAACAAACTTGATAGAGGATGGAAAATGAAAGATATGTTTCTAGATTAACTATCATATTGTTTTCATAGACTATCATTTTAAACATGAATTTGATTGATTATTGAAACTTGATCAGAATCCCCTCGTAAAAAGTGTATAAAGAACCAAAGTAACCAAGATCAAAATAGGATTAGATAAGATGACTAAAAATAGGCTTTGGTATAGATAGTAATGACATGGTAGAATAGGATATGATATAATAGTTATTGATTAGGATAATGATTGGTTTGATAAGGTGAATGGTTAGGATATGTGACAATGACAAAAGGATTGATAACTTGATATGATATGGTACATGTTTGGTTTTGGCCTAGGTATGATAAATGATTTTATTGTTCCTACTAAAGTGGAGATACACATTATGATCAACAAATAATATAATTATAATAGTCAATAATGTAAATTACTGGCCCACACCTCATATAAATAGTTTCTATATCAATAAATAGCTATAGATTTTAATTCCAATGATGTGGTTATGATCTTCATTAGTCATTGATTCTTATTCCTTCAAACTTAGATACAAGGTATCTTTGTAGCCTCTACAAAAGAAAGTGTGACTATGGATGGTAAAGATGGATAAATGATGGATCATAAGTTTGATTGGGAAATGTAATGATGGAGGATAATGGAATGAATAATGTATGGGAAATAAATGAAGATCAAGTTTTTTGGGCACACAAAATGTTGTTGATTTTGGATCTGACATAAGTTTGGATGTGGTGGGAACAAATACTTTTGAATATTCTTTCAATAATACCACCAAATTATTCTATTGTTTAGGCTTGAGAGTAGCTACCATCTGATTAGGCTATAGAGTGGAAGCTATTTTGATTTGATTTTTGATAATGTATTCATTAAATATTAAAGAAATTTTGTGTTCAGCTATTGGTGCTTCGATGAGGTTTAAACCAATGAAGTTGTCTTGATTGTCCCATATCACCTTCAAGAAGTTTTCACTAAGGAATGTTAACTTTTGGCTTTCATTATCCCCTAGCACCTCTAAAAATATTTCACTAGAAGATGTTGAGTTCTAACTTTGATTGCCCCTAACACCTCCAAAAGGCTTTCACTAAGAGAGTGTTCTTCTACTGTATGATTATGATCTTGGCTCCCTTGCTTTTTTTTCATTTGATATGTCACCATGTATGTAGTTCAAAAAGGTATGATTCTATTGGTCCAAATCTACACTTATGGGAGATGGAATGTCAATGACATGGCTGTGATGGTTAGTGGTAATTGTATGTGGAATGGTAATAGAATGGGGATTGGTTACACAATCCTCATAGAAGATACTAAGATAAATTATGTTAATTTTGAATTAATCATCCTAAAAAACATAAAATGATCAAAAATGTATTTGTATTGATCTGCTAGACATGCATAACCAATGTTGTAATAGTTATGGACATATTTTATATCTAAATTTGAATTAGACTTAAGGGACTCTAAATTTGAGGTCAAGATTGATGTTGATTCTACTTCTGATGCTAAATTTGATGTCAATTCAAGAGTAAAACTTGACTCTAATTATGATTCTTCATCTGATGGGTACTTTGTTACAATGATGTCTTGTTAAATATTTAGTTTTGGATAAGTAACAACCTATGATGGCATAACATGCTTCACAAAGACTAGTTTTTCATAGTGAGACTCCTCTAAGATGGGAAAAATGTCAAGAGACAACTCCTCAAATATTGGCTTATCAAAGGGATACTCTTGAAAAATAGGCATATATTCGAGGTAATTATTTTCCCAAAGATAATTATAATCATTAAGAAGTGACTCAACAAATACTGGTTCATCAAAGTGATACTCCTTGACAACTAGTATATGATTAATAGGTGATTCATCATAGATTGAGTCATCAGAAATGTTTGGTTCAACAAAAACATCTTGGATTGGTTGGTTCTCTTGGCCTTAGTTTCCAATGAGTTGGAAAATACCAATTTTGATCACATATTGGTCCTCGAATGATTGGATTGGTTAAGGGATTGATTGTACTGGTTAAGGTTTTGGTGGGATTGGTTGAGGGATTGATTAGATTGGTTGAATTGTTGGTTAGATTAGTTGGGGGATTGAATGGACTAATTGAGGTTTTAGTTGGATTGGTTGGTTTTTTAGTTGGATTAGATGGGGTTTAGACTAAATAATGGGTTGAGGCTAAATTATTGGATGAGGTTTAGGTTGAATGATTGGTTAGGATCATAATTGGATTGGTTGATATTTGGGTTGGATTGGGCAAGCTTTTCTAAAGTGGGGAATGATAGCCACTAGATGGGGATTAGATCATGGTTGTATAATGGGTGGGATCTATATTACTTGGTTACTCGCACAAGCTAAAAGATGAGGTCTTGGAATAAAAATGGTAGGGCATCATGGAGCTTGATTGCTCATATAAGCTAAAGCATCCAAGTCCTCCTCATAAACCATATCATCCCAGTCAGGGTCTTGAGTTGGACTATAAGCTGATCTTTGCCTTTGGTCCCTAAAGTGATTATTATAAGAATGGTATGGATCTAACTCCCAAACAACATTATCATTGTAGAGGTCTATACCTAATTCTGCTTCACCAACCATATCATCCCAGTTGAGGTCTTAACTTTAGTCCTTAATTTGATTTGTGTAAGGTGGATAAAATTTCATCTCATAAACCATGTTATCATCAAAGGGGTTTTGAATAAAGATATAAAAATCAAATCCATTTTGTGTGGACATTCTATCATAATTTGTATTGTAAGTTATTCCATCATAAATGTAGCTAGACATATCCATATCAATGAAGAAAGCTCTAAAAATAAAAAGGCTTAGAGTTTTAAAATTTTTGAAAAACTATGTCCAAAGGACAAATTTTTCAAACTTGGTCAAAAGGGTGGAGCTGTATCTCCAACATGCTTTGAAAATAGAGTTGTATCTCCAAAATAGTTTGTGCTAAGACTTGGCATAAAATAGTTTAACATCAAATATCTAACGTTAAATGTCATACACATAAAAGGTCAAGCGTCTAAATAAAACCAACATGTCAAAGTCTAGGCCAAAGTATTCCAAATAAGGTATAAACTAAAAAATAGAAAAGTTGAGTTATTGGGTCTTTTTTCCAAATGTGGATTCAAAATTTAGGGTCAAACAAACATGATTTGTTAGGACTTTTGGCCAACTGGCATCAAAATCTAGATTTTGAAACAAACACTGATGTGATTTGATTTAATCTAACAATGTTAGAAGAATTTTGACATAGACTTGACACATGAAATCAAACATAAACATAATCAATTGGTATAAGTCATAAGGAAAAAGGCACCTAAATAAAAGACTATGTTTTCCCAAATAAAAACAAAAATAATGATGAGGATAGCTTGAATGAACAAACAAGTGATAGTTTTCAAAGTTGGATAATCGATTAATCTAAGTTACATAACCCAAAAGAGAAAGATTTGTGTATTAGCCCCTATGAAGTGAGGCCTAAATAGAAATCAATTAATATTTAAATTCAAACTTAGAAAGTTTAATTGAAAACTCAATGGTTAAAAACTATGATTAGACTAAACAAGTTAGATAAGATTGGACAACATGATGACACATGATTAAGGTCCAAATGGCATATGTGACATGGTTTGGTTGGTTTGAGACAATAGTTTTTGATACAAAATTAAATAAGTCTTGAATTAAAATGAGTAGCCTAATGGCATAAGCATCCTCTAATGATGTGATCAATGTTATGTTTCAAAAACTCAAATGCTCAAACTCGATAATGATGTAGGAAACATAACAATGCCTATCTCAAATAAATAACGCATACACAAACATGTTTAGAAAAAATTATAAGGCATAAGTGTGGTGAAAAATGGATAGAATAACACCTCTTAGATCAAGGAGTGATGTATAAACAAATTGGTTTTTAACATGGTTATAAATAGACAAATAAGTTTTAATCTCAAAACATACCAAGTAAAAAATGACAAAAATACACTATGTATAATCGTCCAAATCTTAACAAGGGTATGGCAATGTGGAGTTGACTAAACTAATTATTTTGTGAATATTATATATTTATCAATTCCATAATGACTTTCATGTCAAATGATTTAAAATAAGTGCACTTTGATTGGGTGTCCATAGTACATGGCTTGTTGTAGAAATTCCTTGCCCTTTTTACAACCACTACATCCATCACTTGCTCAGTATAATGTGATGTCCAATGTATAGATATGTCCTGATGCTTAACCCTAATATTAAAAGGTTTTTTAACCACTCAAACCTCTGATCTTAGTGGGGGTGATGAAGTCGATGCCAGGAGATGAAACCTTGGGTCGAATCTTCCCTAAAGAACTCATGGGAGGTAATGAAGTCCCCATTATATGCCAAAATATATGAAATAAATGACATAACATAAAGATTTTATGGTCACATCAAGATCACCCAATACTATTATTTTTTACGGATGGATTTAAATGATATTTTTTCCATGCCTTGGACTAGGCTCAAAGTGCGATGAGATGGTGCTTTTGATCTCAAAAGTTTGGTAAAGGAGATGGATGGGAGAGCATACATGCATGTCTCTTTTCACTAAAACACATAATCAACAAGTAAGTTTACAAATAATTGACGTGAGATTAATTTTTTTTGCACCAAATTTAAAATGTTTTATTATATTTGTTACTATCCCCTTGGATTTAATAAGTGTAAATAAAAATATTTACAAACCACCCAAAAATTAGTTGGTGCTTTTGATTTCAAAATTTATCTAAAGGGGATGGATGGGAGAGCATACATGCACAACTCCCTATTTATTCAAACAAGTTTAGAATAAATAAATAATGAAAACAAATTGAAAAAAAATTGAAATGTATTCAATTTTATAGCACTAAACTAAATGTGTGGTGGTGTTCTTTTAGCCCCTTAGCTTTAAGTTGTGAACTTTGAAAGAAACCACAAAAACTTAACCAATAAACACTCTAAAAAGTATATTTAAACACAAAAATGAAGGATTTCTAATTAATTTTAGACATTCAAATTAAATTTGAAAATACTAATTTATATTGAAATTGTTTTCTTCAAATAGATCCTGCAAGAAAAATGTCAGAACTTCATTTAGTCTTGAAGCTTATTTATCAAATGAGACAAGCAACTTTGAAGGATAAAATATGTCGATCCAAAGGGAAAACTTCAAAAAATAAAAAAAAATAGGTTAGGCAAAGGTTAGTAAAAATATCAATAAAAAACTAAATAAATCTCAATAAAATAAAATAAACCTATGAAACATGCAAACAACAAGTTAGAAGGTTAAATACAAGAAAATCGAACATAAAATCATGCAAATATGCAGTCAGTAATATAGTCATAACTTTTAAAATATATATCTATTTGTTACTAAATTTTTAAAAGTTATTTATATGTCCAGGTCACACCTCTATACAAAATTTTAGGTAAAAAACATGAATAAAAAAAATGTTATTAGCTCTATACTAACTATTTTTATCAGAAAAATAAAAAATAGAAAGTGACAGTCACTAAAAGAGTTATAACTTATAAAATATAAAAATATTTTTTTGAAATTTTCATATAATATCAATAAAATATTTATCTATAGTCTTATAAAAATTTATAAAAAAATATTAAGTAAATAAAAAGTTATTATTTTTTATGGGCAGTTTTTACTCTAGCAAAGCAAAAACAACAAAAAAAAGAATTAACACTATGAATACAAAGAAATTCATGGGTTACACACTCATGAAGATATTACCAAAATAATTTATATTTATGATCAATTAATTTTATAAATATAAGAGGTTAGATAAAGTGTTATTCCATAAAACTATGAAATCAACACACTAACATACTAATATTTCTAATCTTAGATCTTAGGGGGAGCTTAATGAACAAACAACAATTGAAAACCCAAATAAAATGGAAATAAAAACAATATTTATCTTCCTTGATTTCTCCAAATTATTTATTCATTAGCTTGCTCAATTTATGCATAATAATTATTCATCAATGACATATGGGTAACATCATCTCCTCTATGCACCATTGTTGAATGTTTAGCTTGATTGATATGGCTTGGCTCAATTTCAACATTATAACACTATGCTTTTAGCTTCATGAATCTATTATTACATTATAACTCTAATTTTATTGATATCTCTAAATGAATATCTCTAGGCTTGCTTTTATAGGCTCTCAAATCCCTTGGAATGGGTTAAATCTGACCATGGCTGAGTTTATTAAGCTTGGTTGAGTTTGGCATATTTCTAAGATATTCTTTTAAATATTTTCCAAAAGTGAGAACTCACAAAGTCAATGACTATGTTCTAGAATGTTCCAAGATGATCTTGAATTTTATTTTTAGTAATTGATTTAATTAATTTATTAGCTCATGGGTGAACTCAATTATGATTTAAAATTGATTTAACTTGCTAATTGATTTTGATAAGGGTGTGCAAGTTAATTAATTCTTTTTAGGTATTTACTCATTTAATTTATTTTGATTAATTCAATGTGTGTAGTTGCCTTTTTTAATTGATTTAATAGGCCAAATTGATTTAATGCAAGGTTATAAATCCAAATTCAAGACTAATAGAAATTCTTGGTCTAAGTATTCAATGATTAACAAGAATTGGTATAAAGTCAGATATGAAGCCATTGGTGGTCAAATTTACATGTCTACAAGCTATACATCAAACTCATCATTGTGATCTCATTCTATATTTTAATATTAAATCAATTACATTCATTCTAAAAAATTAAAATTAACACGTCTTACTTTATAAGAGAATAATAAAATATCAAAACATACTAAATACTAATGTCATCATATATAATATTTTTAAAATAGCATATACAACATCAAAATGAAAATATGAATACAAAAAAGTATATATATATATATATATATATATATATATATATATATATATATATAAGGTTTTACATGATATAAAAAATGACTTTCAAAATTTCACATAATAATGGTCTTATTGCATTCTACCTCTCTAACTCGTATATAAATAAAGAACTATGAGAAAATTAAGATCCTCTCACAACCATCACAAAATACCATTTGGGCCTTTTATATCCTCAAGCTTGATTTTTAGTTATATATACTAAGGGAACCCACTATGAACTAGATCTATAAATTAAGTGGGAGAGGGGATTTTTGATCTCATGAGATGCACTCACAAATGGTCATGATTGATGACTATAAATTTTATATTAACTATTAGGTCATCAAGTTTTGTTACTGATTCAACATAGACTATAGTAACTGTAGTTTCCTAATAAAAATAGGATCATGCTCACCTGTTATATCAATCACCTACTCCTAAATACTGACAAAGACTACCCCACCAATCATGTGTTGTGTAAGGACCTATATGGATGTAGCTATGATGGTTGTCCAATACTCATCATCCCTTACAAAATCAATGATATGATATATCAATATCAAAGTTATAAAAATAAATAAAACTATGCATAAATACTTAAGTAATAAAAATGCATACTTTAGGAGGCACTTGAGGATCATTTGTTACTACAAAACCTACATCCACTCTAATGTATGACTTATGTGGATCATCTAACACAAACAGAAATAAAGTATGACACTTGGGGGCCAACCACCATGGAGTATATTCTAGTGTACAATCAACATCATTTGAATCTAAAATCTAGACCATAGGATCTGTTAAGCCTATTTTTATCACCCACTTCTTTTCTAAAGGTCATGTCATGTTTTTAACTCTACCATATAGATGACCTAGTATCATGAAGCCTAAAATTTTGGAGGGGTCCAACTCATTTAAATTCAATCGAATATGTATTTTTACTTATATTTGATTGTCGTATTTGAATTAACATTTTACTTGTAATTTTGATTAAGTGGTTTTGAAAATCTTAAATTGGTTCTAAATGAAATATTTTTTGGTATTTATTTCTAAATTTTTGTAATGACAATTTATAATGTTTTTTAGTGGTTCAGAATATTAACAATGTGAGCTTGATACAATGCATTGTTAGAATAAGACAAATACCTTAAATTATTGATGATTTATAACATTTGATCATATTAAACTAATGAAAATGATCAAGAATACACATTCAATCATTCCTTGTGTAAGTTCATATGTTTAGAGTTCATTTTTACAAGTATTTGCCTTCAATGCCATAACATGTTATGTTAAATGTTCTTGATTAGGTTATTTGATAAGAGAATTTTTTAAATTGGATTTTCTAGTATTATAATAATCACATTTATATGGAATATCAATTCATGATTAAAAGGATTGATGTTTCTATAGTCCTATAACATATTTTGAATATTAAATAAAACCTAAAACCTAAAGATTAATCACCTAAATTGTAAACATTATCTAAAACCTAAAGGCATTCCTGAAATGTTATACATGTTTATTACCTAGGAGGTAATAGTAATATAGCATATGTATTAATTTGTGTGTGTATATATATATATATATATATATATATATATATTGATGGTTCACTTCAAACATGGTATTATGGTTTATAGTTATGTTGAATTTTTCAGTAGGTAAATACACTGTTAAATATATTAGTGAGCTTCTTATTTTGGCATGGATGGTTATTGTTAGCCAAAATTGGCCACATAAGTGTGTTGTATTTCAAAATTGATCATAATAAGCTTAACTTTATTGATATACATTTTAAGAGTCCTATATTAATCATGGTTTGTCCTAAGATGATATATTTTATGTTGTTCTTGGTAGTTTTCAAAGTATCTTAGGGTGGCCTAGTTAGAGGTAAGGTCAAGTCACCTAATCTTTTAATCAAAGTTATTCAACATGGCCATTATGAGTTTAACATAGATTAAAGTAACTTTGACAAGGTTAAGGTTTGAGTGTGAAGTCAAGGTCAAGTTTAAATTATGATCAAGGAATAAGGAGGGTGACCCTTCAAGGAGGAATTTGTACCAAGTTAAACATGTAGAATAGTGATCAAAACTAAAAGTTGATAACATTGCTTTTTTAAGCATTTTGGAGAACTTAAGTTATGTTTGGAAAGTTTAAGGTTTTCTTCATTATGTCTTGAAATGTTGTAAATTGAATTTTGATAAAAGGTCCAAAGTGAAGGTCTATAGCCTTGAATATGGATCTTTCATGTCATTTAACACTTGTGGAATGTCATTATATGTGTACTTGGTTGTATATCTTATTCTAAATGTCTTAAGATTGTTTTTCCAACACTAGAACACTTTTGTAATTGCCCATTCATCATTTTTTGGCGTTCAAATGAGAAACAACAAGGAATTTATAGGGGAATAAAGGTGGGAAACATTTTGGTACATCATTATACCATATTATAAATCAAGGGAGACTCCATGGCTACCTGCTTCATTATATCTAACAGGTCAAGAAGGTAAAACAATCAGTTTCTTGAGGAGAATAGTCATATAAAGGTCTCTTTCCAAAGGTTTACATTGAGGATCAACTTCCAATCCTCTCCAATTATCTCTCTAAATGTATCCTTAGACTCAAATCCATAATTTATATGAAGTGATAGCCTTAAAAAAGGTAAAAACCTATGCCATTTATCCATTGAGTTTAACAATTCTGCTTGCAAGCCCAAGAAGGCCTAATAGTTTGAGGTTAGTTCTTGAAGGAAAAAGAGATTTGAATCCAAAATTATTTATAAAATAAAGGTACCCTAATGCCATTCCATTTTATGGCATTGAATTTTTGATCATGCTCCTTATCTTTATGAACAATAATTAAGGAGATAAGGTGTAAAACAGTGACTTAAAACCCTAATAGCTTAGTTTTGGTCAATTTTAGAGAATTTTTAAGCTCATTTTTGAAAATTTATGATTGTGTGAGATCATGTAATACACTAATATTTTTATCAAACCATTTACAATCATCTATTTGTCATGTTCCAACATCAAAAGTGCAAAACCTCTACATTAAATGAGTTTCAAATCTATTTGAGAAGCTATAGGTAAAGTTTTGGTTGATTTTGGACATTTTCTTCCTCTAGTGGATCCAAATAAATCATTAAAACCTTATGAAACACTAAAATATCACTTTAAAATGGATATTTTATATTTAAAACATTGAAATCTATTAGTCTTAGGGTTCTATAACAAAGTCCTAGATATGAAAGGGATAACTACAGGGTTATGACTCAAGAATGAGTTTTAAAATGCATCCTTGGGAAAGTTTTAGTGAATATTTAATATCAATATAACTTTATATTTCAATATTAGTGATCATACTCAACCAAAATATCAAGTATATTCTATACTAATGAAGAACAGAGGTAACCAAGGACAAAGGTATCCATGCATGGAAGTAGGCTATAGGTCTGCAAGTTGAATGAGAGGATACTTGATAAGGTCTGCATGTTTTATGATTGAAAAAATTCTTAATATGAATATTTTACGTCATTATTATCTTATTTTAATCATTAAAACAAATGAAATCAATCACATGGTGAGTGAAGAGAGTTTTAGACCTATAATAGTCACCTACAGATCTTCCTACATGTTGAGATGAACTAGGCAAGTTTTATGATGGAAAATGTATTTTAAATGACATATAAGACATGAGAGACATAAGATTAATATTTTTAAAATTTAAAAATACTATATTAAATAATTATAACATCAAAGTGGTCAAGAATACTTGAGAGAAGATAACATGATAATTAAGCTTAAAAAGAGGTTTTTTGTGCATGAGGAGTTGGAACCTCAAGAAAAAAATAATAGATTGGTTTATCATGATGATATATGTATAATTAATATTATATAGGATTCAAAACAAGTTTTTCCTAGGCTCTCATGAGCACTCTTGAATAAATAATGATATACTTAGTTGTACATGGGCAATTTAAGAAGAACTAGGCTCAAGAGACTTGCATAGGTAGTTTAGGATTTAAGAAGAAAAAATTAACATAGAAACATAAATGTAACCTCTCAAATATCTCACTTCACTCTTCCTAATAATTATAGTGATATATAATTCATATTTAAAATCTCCAACATATCAAAATGGTGAAGTCATGTAGGAATGGACACTTTAATAGATTGTGTGCATCATAATAAAGACTAATTGGGTTGATCAAGTAAATTTGAATGACTCCATACATTTTAATAGGATAATTAAACATTGATTAAATTTTATAAATGTTAAAAAATTATCAAATAGGCCAAATATGACAAGAACATAGGGAAACAAGCAAGATGCCTAAAGAATGCACCTACAAGCATGTCACAAGTAAAATGGGGAAAATCACATGTGTGGTGTTGAGTGAAATGGCCAAAGAGGTTTTTAGAGGTCATATGGATGATTATTAAATTTTATATCCTTACTATAATTATCTATAATTCCAAAAATATCTAAAGAGAGCTTAACCTTAAAGCCCAATAGTCAAAAAGCCCAAGGAGAGACCTACAGGTCTGTTCATTAAACATGAGGAAAATGTTTAAGTTTTGGACAAAATTGAGGTATGAATACTATATAGAGGTGGAGGTAACATATTTATATAATTACATAAGTTTTTTATCCTTTTAAAAGTAGGGAAAATGTTCAACCAAGATTTCTAGGGTCATTTCGATAAGGCTATTTACAAACCCTAACAATGGGTTAGTATATGTTGCAAGGGTTTGAATTGATAAGGAGTTGATAAAACCATTTTCACACTTCATGTGATGTTTTTAAGACTCCAATTAGGTGTTATAAATTCAAACCAATAACTTTCATGACCTATTCTCCTAATTTAGCTCCCTCTTGTTTATTTACAGGCTTATTTTATCCAAGAAGCCCAATTTCATCATGTGTGAACTTGCATGGAGAGTTTCATGGGTATCAATGGATATTTAAAGAGTTAGTATGGTCTTCCTAATAAAATATATTGGAATTTTTTTGTAGATAAATGACTTTTTCATTATGAACAATACTTAACAAGTTAAGATCCTAAAACCCTATTAAAACCCTTTTAAAGATCTCATGGAGAATATTAACTTTCTAAGTGACCCAAATGGATTGGGATGACTTTTAAACTACCTAGGTAGTATATATACCTATCCTAAGCATATGATAGAGTATTATATTGTTATGTGTGATATATAATGTATGAAAAACTTACTTAGAAACTACCTTTTTTTGAGCTTGTTTGTAGGGTGTTGAGGTCAATAGGTCTACCTAACCATTTGTAGAGTACCAATTACCTAATTTATAGGTATTTCAGTCCTTAAAAATTCATTTGAGAAGTATTCACAATGATAATATAGTTTTAAATCACTATCAAGTCTCAATTAGGAGTGTGTGATCACTCTTTCATCAAGAAAGTGTAGTTGAAAACCTATTTCAAGGATCAAGGAACCTTAAGAGTATCTTAATGGACACCTAATTCCATGTATGGAAGATTAACACATATGAACAAGTGTCCAAGATGTAGGATAGGTAGTTAGAAATAACTTTCTTGGTAACTTAAATATTTGACAAGGTGAAAGGTGTCATGCTAGTCTTAAAAGTGTCCTTTGAGTGAGTATGTAGTAGCTCAGGAGCCTCATTTTATCATAAAACACCTCATGATGTCTTGTCAACTTACATTATTAGGTTGGGAGAAAGAAAGAAGCCAAAAGGTGTAAATATAATGAGAAACTCATTACAAATAGTTCATAACTCTTCATACAATAAGATGGATTAGTTCAAGATGCATAATTAGTGCTTATTCATCATATCTTTACCAAATTTTGAATATCTCTACTTTTTGAGCTAACACATGGAGAAGAGGATCAAAAACTCAATTTCTTCTCTATTCCATTTCTTGTATGAAACTAATCGTATGAAAGATTTAAAATCAAGATGGACTCTTAATAACTATTTTCTCTCTCTATTCCTTCTATTTGTATATAAATGAATCCTTAAAAGGCACTGAATTTAAACTCTAAATGTGTATGGTGAATCCCTGCCAAATTTGATACTTGTTATTACCTATGAAATAGAATTCAAACCAAGTTACACTTTTTTGTCCTTGTATTTAGTGAATTTGAGATGAATTATTTATTAATTTTAATTATAATTTTACTTATTACTTGAATTTAAATGTAAGTTTGATGAGTCTTAATTTTAATTTTAACTATGGTTTAAATGGAAGTTTGAATCAAGGTCTACAAGGTTCAATGGTGATTCATTGTATATTTGGTGACTGTTAGACAGTTTTCAATGATGTCATGATTATGTAATTAAGTTTTCTAGGTGATTGGATGAAGATCCTTGATATTCTAACTAATAATGACAAAATATGCAATGTGCTTGTCCTAGCATGCTTGAAGTATGATTGGTTGATATTATATTCGAGCATGGTTAGAGATGTTCAGAGATGAGTATGGAGTATTTACCAAGTGAAAAATGTCCCTAATATGTTTTTTAATATTTTAATTCTTGTGTGCATGAGTGGATTTCATCTAGTTGATCATTATTGTTATCTAAACATTTTTGGTCTAGTGGTAAAAAATTTGAGTAGGCAATTTGATGATATCATCATTGTCACATGTGGATGAGTCAAGGAGATTTGGTCATATGGTTGTGATAATATTAGTCCATATTTACTATGTAATAAATATTAGGCCATGCACCTAAACTTAGTCAAATACATACAAGTACAAAGTTGGGCTCCCAGGCATTTTGACAGTGTTTTCCTATACTCAGCCAAATTTGCATGAGGCAAGAAATATCTAAGTAAATAGTTTGGTGATGGAATATCTCACACATGTTGGTGTTTAAAAATAATAAAATCATTTTGGTTTGTTCATTTTTTTTATAATTTTTGTGTCAAGCATCGAAGTGCAACAAAAGATATACATTTTCAAAGTTGACCTTCCAGACAAGTTTTTGACATAGTTGGCTCTGTGGTAGAAAAAATTGAGTAAGAATTTTAATTTAATTATATCTCAAAAATTTGAGGTTTAGAGGATAATTTTGTTACATGGTTGGATTATACTATGTGAGGAGATCATATGGTCCAAATTTAAGATTATGCAAGTGAGCGAGGTAAAAGTTATTGAGGTTCAAAGTTAGCTTCTCAGATAGATTGTAATGGTCCCCATACTTAGTCTATTTTACATGAGTTAAAGATCAGAACCAAAATAAGATCCAATGGTTCACATTAAATTTTATATTTTTGATATAATGGTGCATGATGAGCAAGATGTTAAGAAGTGCACGATGTTTAACAGCTAAAGTACTTAAAAGGTAGGCAAGGGTGCAAGTGTCATGATCACAGGGGTTATGAGCAAGATCAAATGGTGAGTACTATAATAGAAAGACTTGAATGATCCATAAAAATCAATGAAATTAATTTATTTAAAGTTTCCATATTTCACAATATGAGGTCAATTGTTGGATGTTTAACTATGACCGTTTGTATTTCAATATTTGAATTTAACAAAGGGAAAAACTAGTCTATGGTTTTTGGACCATATCATTTGATCAAGGATGAATTTAATCATGGTGTAAAAATAAAAATTGTATAGGACTCTAAGTTTAATTTGAAAATATATATTTTAAGATCTTAAAATTTGTATATTCATAGTTATGAAGGTTCAAAGTTGACATTGTGTTTATTCTTGTTCTACAAGTGACCTAAGAAGGATAATTGAGCTTGTGTAGGTGATGTTTCAATGTTTCATGATGAATTGGCTATTGGGGAGTGTTTTAAAATCCATAAGGATCATATATGTGAATTATGAAGGTTTTACCAATCATATGAAGTATGAACAAAGGTTTATAAGTTGACTATGTATCCATTCGTGGTGATTGTGTGTACAAAATGTTGTTTGAGCAATTTGTGCTTAAGTAGAAAAGTAATATGTTGGTTTTTGACACTTGATGGGGACCTGTATATCATATTAAATGGTTACATTCTTTTATAAGTAGTTATGTGTTCTTGTTTCATTTGATGAAGTGCTAAATGAGTGAATGGGTCTTCATGAGACCTATAAGAGCTACAAGGGCCTATTTGATAGGTGTAGTTACTTAAGGGTGACCCATAGATGATATTTCGAACCTATGAAGATTATTTTTGATCCATATATTGATGTGAGATATTCATTAATGTCTAGTTCAAGCCTAATGGCCAACCAAGGTGTTGATTATCAAGTATGCTCTATAAATAGTGAAATTAAATATGGTGATTTCTAGACTTGAGTGAGAGACTTAGGAGAGATTTGAGAGAGGCTTGTGTGTGTGAATTGTTGATCAGATGAGGGGTAGAGTTCCATGTGGATGAGTTTTAATATAATAATATATTTAAGACTATTTTTATGACCTGTAGGTCATAATTTTATTGTCAAAATAGTGCTTTTACAGACTAAGTATGAGCAATTTAAGAGTGATAATAAGAGGTCCATCATCAAATGTTGAAAACATAATTTCATAGGTGGATGTGTTCATAGGTTTTTTTGTGGTGGCTTAGAATCTAAGTGGGTTTAATCCTCCTTTCAAGGTGAAACTTGATAAAGGTCTAGTTGTTTTTATAGCTTAGCTAGATAGATATTGTCGCACCTTGTGGGATTGTAGTCTCATTAAATAGGGATTGTAGTTCCTTGATCAGTTACATCTAGTCTAAATTTATTCTTGTTATTATAAGATATTACTCTAATTTCAATTTCCAATGGGTTTTCTCCCCCAATATGGTTTCCTAAATATGTCATGTATTGTGTGATTGATCTTACAGTATATTTCTTGCTCATTGCTATGAATGATGTGTATGCTTCATGAATGTTTATGGTAATTGATTAAGGACTTGAAAGGATTGAAATTGAAGTTGGATTATTTGGCTTCAATAATTCAACCCCCCCTCTCAATTATTATACATCTAAAAATTGGTATCAGATAAGGTCCTTTGGTAAAGGCTTGACAACTTGAAGGTGATCCAAAGTATAATATGGGTAGTCATCAAAGAGGTTTCTCTAGTAAGCATGCACCAATGTTTAATGGATCTAATTATTCTTTTTGGAGTGAAAAATAAGGACATACATTATGTCCCTAGGGTTTTATGTATGGAAATATATTCTAAATGGTTATGTTGCTCTTATTACTCCTTCGTCTAGTGCTGTAAACAAGAAGTTATTTGTGAATAGTTCTAAAGTAATGAATGCTATCACTTGTGGTCTTTCAAAGATTGAATACACAAAGGTAATCCATTTTAAATATAATAAATATATATGGGACAAAACTTAGATAATTTTTTAAGGAGATTCAAAGATCAAGCTTGCTAAGTTGCAGACTCATAGAAGGCAATTTGAAAGTCTCAAAATGAAGGAAGAAGATTTTGTGGCATCCTTTCTGCAGAGAGTTGATGAGACTCTGAATATCATCAGAGGTCTTTGAGAGAATATTGAAGAGGTTATTATATTCCAAAAGGTATTAATGTCTTTATCCCTCAAGTTTGATCCAAAATTATTTGACATAGAATAAAGTCATGATCTTACTTAGTTGAATATGGATCAATTGCATAGCACCCTTATTGCTTATGAAATGAGAGTAAATGATGATATACCACCAAATAAGGAAGCATCATTCAAGACTGAGATGAAGCCTAAGAAGAATTTATAAGGTTATAAACCCAAGGAAGATGAAATTTAGGTTATTAATGAGGATGAACTAATTTATTTGATTACTAGGAAATTGAATGCAGGCTCAGGAAAGTATAAGGGTAAACTACCCCTAAAATATTTCAACGATGGAGAGATAGGACATTTTGATCATAAGTGCCCTCATAAGCATGAGAATAATGATGATGAAGAGCATGATGATGGCCAAGATGAAGATGAGAAGACTTATATAAGAAAGGATTCATAAAGTATAACAATAAAAAGTCCTTTGATAACAAGAAGAGTCTCAACACCAAAGAAGACTATAGCTCATTGGATGAGAGTAAAAATAGTGACTAAAAATATGATCATGAATATGATGGTCCTACTAAAGATGAAGATCTATTCATGGCTAAGGAAATAAGTTACTCACATTAGAAGGAGTCTACTTGGAGTGATCCAAATGATGATGAAGATGAGATGGATCATGATAATGCATTGACTAATGTTCTTAAATAGCTAAAGATTGAAAAGAATATCAATAAGAAGATGAAATCTAAACTCTGGGACTATGAGGATCAATTTAATGTGTTTGAGGTAATATCAGTTGAAGACCATAGAAAGCATGAAGGTTTTTTCATGTTTCTTAATTCTAAATTAGAATTTCTGTCTAAAAGTATAAGAGATAAAAGAAGAATGCTCAAGGTATGATTCTAAGATTGTGTCTTTAAAAGATGAGTTAGATAAATCTACAATCATGATGAAATCATTTTTCAAGTTTGATAAAAGTTTTAATGATTTTGATGATCTCCTAAAGAGTCAAAACTCAGCTAGTGACAGATCTAGATTGGGTTTTAATGAAGATCCCAAAGTTTCTATTTAAGTCGACATAAATATCAATAAGAACAAGGTGGATTAGTCTTTGAAGATAAATCATCAAAGAAGGAATGAAAGTGCTAGCAGAATGAAGATAAATTAGATTATACAACCTAATGTCATGAGGTATGCAAGATTTAATGGTTATTATTACACATGTAATCAATTTGGGAATAGAGCTAGAGAATACAAGAGACCTGTTAGAAACAAGTTTGTATGGTACTAAAATGGGGGTCATTAGTCAAAAGGGGTTATAAAACTTAAGTGCTTCAACTACCTTGATGTGGGAAAATTTGAAAACAATTGTCCATATAAGATTAGAGAAGGTGAGTCCTCTTCAAAAAGGGGAGTTTGTTTTGTTTGTCATGATAAAGGACATATTGTAAGTTTCTATCCAAATACGGTAAGATAAATTATGTTTCCATCAAGGAGTATGGTGTGCTATAATTGTGAATAGAGAGGTCACATTACTAGATTCTAAAAATAAATGCCATAAAGTCAAATTGAGTTCAATTAGGCTCCTAGAGTGCAAGGAAGAAGGCAAGTTAACATAGGAAAGCCAAAGGTGACAAGTGTGAGTCATGATGAGTTTGTAGGTCCAAGTAATTTGTTTGATATGGTGGAAAAAGATACAAAAGTTGAAGAGTGACAAGAGGTCTCATTTTATACTTATGTTGAGAATGAAGAGATCAAGCTCAAAGAGAAGACCAAGATATTGGTTGAGGCTAGTTTTGAGTTGTGTATGGTTCATTTTTTATGAACATGTACTATGCAAAGAACATCAATTGTATGTGTCTAGTGATGAGGTTCCAAACTGCAAGATCGATTATTAAAATGAAAATGTATGTCATGAATCTTTGTTTTCTCCATGTATTATCAATCCAATTATAGAAGAAAATGATAATGTTGTAATGGTTGATCATGTTTCTTCTCTTAAGCCTAAGAATAAGAATAATAATTAAAAGTATTAGATAACTAAGGAGGAGAAGTAATATGAGCAATTGTGGGTAACTCCTAGTTTCACATTGTTCAATGACATTGTGAAGTAGGGTGTTTTTTCCTATGCTTCTTAGGATATATATTTTTATGTGGAGAACCAAATTTATGTGCTCAAGATGATAATGTCAATCAGAGAAGGTCTTTGGTTAAGGGGGAGAAACAATTTCATGAGTTTGCTCCAGAGACTTGTGAAGGAGCTATTATGCAAGGTTAGAATGGGTATATCTAGATGAAATAATGACATTGATGAAATTTCAAAAAGAGTTTGATTCTCATAAAGGTTTATACACTTATTTTTGATGTTCTTCAGGTGATTTTGTGGTCTAAAGGTATGTTTGTACCAATTGAATATTTCTGGGTGCTCTTAGTTTTCTTAGTTTTTGGCTTAAGGCCAAGTAGGCTTAAAATGAGTTATAGGAATTAAATGTTCCCAAAGGTATGATGGCTCAATTTTTTGTCTAAAAGTGTGTGATGAATATCTCCAAGTGTGCAAGAATTTTAAAATATGGATGTTAACTAGAAGGTGTTGTGTTACCCTTATTTATTTTTGAGATTCTAGGGTTTTGGGATTTGATAAAAAAAATGGTTTGCCTTGTGATTTGTGATATAAGGTTTACTAATAATTTTAATGGACCAAATGGGTTGTGAAATAAAGATTCATATAGATTTGAAGGTTTGTGGTTTTCAAATTATTCATGTTTTTGTCAAGATCGAGACCTAATTGGCTAGTTGGTTTGTGAAGTATGTTGTAAAAGTTTAGATAGTGATGAAAATTGGTGTTCTTGAGAGGGAATATGAAAGTGATCCAAATATGAAGTTTCAAGTCCTAAAGATGTGCCTACTAAAAATTATGGGCTCTACAAGTTCTAGGTAGAGCTATAAGGAGGCTAAATAGGCCTCATATGAAGAATAGTTCCTTTTTGATCAAATTTATCCAATTGAGAAATGAATGAGTATTTCAAGGTGATTGTTTAGGGATGAGTATGGAGTATTGATCATGTGTAAAATTTCCCTAAGATGTTTTTTAATATTTTAGTGCTTGTGTGAATGAGTGTATTTAATTTGGTTGATAATTATTATCATCTAGACATTTTAGGTCTAGTGGCAGAAAATCTAAGTAAGCAGTTTGATGACATCATCGTTACCACATGTGAATGAGTTAAGGGGAGTTGTTCATATAGTTTTGATCATATTAGTCCTTATTTTATATGTGTTAAATCTTAGGTCATGAATGTAAACACATTAAAATATATGTAAGTGTAAATTTGGGCTCCCAAGCATTTTTATAGTGTTTTCTTATACTTAGACAAATTTGCATGAGGCAAGAAATAGCCGAGTAAGCTGTTTGGTGATGGTATATATCACACATGTGGATGGTCCAGAATAAGATGATCCTATGGGGTTTTCTAGGTTTTTCATAGTTTTTTTGTGATATTTTTTATGTCAATCATTGAAGCGCGATAAAAGATATGCATGTTCAAAGTTGACCTTCTAGACAAGTTTTTGACATAATTGGCTCTGTGGTAGAAAAATATGAGTGAGCATTTTAATGTTGTTATATCTCAAAAATGTGATGTTTCTAGGAGTATTTTTTCACATGGTTTTATTCTCCTACGTGAGGAGATCATATGGTCTAAATTTGAGATTATGCATGTGAGCAAGGTAAAAGTTATTGAGATTCAAAGTTGGCTTCTCAAATAGATTATAATGATCCCCATAGTCTAGTTTTCATGAGTTAAAGATCAAGACTAAAATAAGATCCAATGGTTAATGGGAGATCATATAATTTTTTTCTAATGGTGCATGTTGAGCGAGATGGTAAGAATTTCATGATGTTTAACAATTAAAGTGCTCAAAAGGCACACGAGGGTGCAAAGTGTCATGATCACAGGGGTTTTAAGCAAGATCAAATGGTGAGCGCTATAAGATAAATACCTAAATGATACATAAAAATTGATGGATTAATTTGAGTCAAAATTTTAATATTTCATGAGATGAGGTTAGCTTTTATATGTTTAATTTTGACTATTTACATTTGAATATTTAAATTTAACAAAGGGAAAAACTAGTCTATGGTTTGTAGACCATATCTTTTGATTAAGGATGAATTTACTCATGGTGTAAAAATAAAAGTGATAAAGGAATAAAATTTTAATATGGAAATATATATTTTAATATTTTAAAGTGTGTAAATTCATACGTATGAATTTTCAAAGTTGACACTATGTTCATTTTTGTTCTGCAAGTGACCCAAGAAGGATAATTGAGCTTATGTAGATGTTATTTCAATGTTTCATGATGAATTATCTATTGGTAAGTGTTTTATACTCCATTAATATCATCTATGTGTATTATGAAGTTTAAACCAATTTTATTTAGTAATAACAAAGGTTTAGAAGGTGACTGTGTATTCGTTCATGGTGGTTGTGTACATAGAATGTTGTTTGAGCAATTTGTGCTTAAGCAAAAAGGTACTATGTTGGTTATTGGCACTTAAGGGGGACCTATATATCGTATGTAATGGTTATATTCTTTTTTAAGTGGTTATATGTTCTTTTTCTATTTGATGAAGTGATAAATGAGTGAATGGGTCTTCATGAGACCTATAAAAGCTGCAAGGGCCTATTTGATAGGTGTAGATGCTTAAGGGTGACCCATAGATTTTATGTCCAACCTATGAATATTTTTTTGAGTTATGTCTTACTTTGAGAGATGACTTAATGGATAATTCATGCCTACTATCTGACCAAGGTGTTGATTATCAAGTATGCTTTATAAATAGTGAAATCAAAGATGGTGATCTCTAAACTTGAGTGAGAGACTTAGGAGAGATTTGAGAGAGCATTATGTGTGTGAATTATGGATATAAGGAGGGTTTGAGTTCCTTATGGATGATTTTTAATAGAATAATATATTGAGGACTATTTTTATGACTTATAGGTCATAATTTTGGTGGCACAATCGTATTCTTATAGATTAAGTGTGAGTGAAGGTGAAGAGTGATAATCAGATGTCCATCATCAGGTGTTGAAAACATTAGTTCATTGGTAGATGTGTTCATATGAATTTTTGTGGTAGCTTGACATATAATGGGATTTCATCCTCCTTGCAAGGTGAAACTTGTTAAAGGTTTAGTTGTTGTTTCAGCTTAGTTAGACAGATGTTGTAGCACCTTGTGGCATTGTAGTCTCATTAAATAGGAATTGTAGTTCTTTGATTAGTTAAAACTAGTCTAAAATGGTTCTTGTTCTTGCTATTATAGGATAGTAGTCCAATTATAGGTTCCAGTGAGTTTTCTCCCCCAAAAGGGTTTCCCACATATGTCATGTGTTATGTGATTAATCTTACATTGTCTCTCTTGCTCATTGTTATGAATGATATGTATGTTTCATGAATGCTTATGGTAATTGATTAAGGACTTGAAAGGATTGAAATTGAAGTTGGATTATTTGGGCTCATTGATTAAACCCTCCAGTGATTGTAACTCTAATAGTGAAAAATAGAATTTATTATTTACAGTCTAGAGACTTGAGTTGGCATATTTGATAAGATTGAATGAATTTAATTTAGGGTACCTGCCTTGGAATAAGGATTTGGTAGTTAATTTGGTTAATAGCTAAATGCACTATTAAATATATTAGTGAGCTTCTAATTTTTTCATGGATGGTTATTATTAGCCAAAATTGGCCACATAAGTGAGTTTTATTTAAAAATTTATCATAATGAACTTAACTTTGTTCATATACATTTTAAGAGTCTTATCTTGATCATCATTTGACCTAAGGTGATAGGCTTTGTGCTGTTCTTGGTATCTTTCAAAATCTCTTAGGGTGGTCTAGTTAGAGGCAAGGTCAATTCACCTAATCTTATCATCAAAGTTAGTCAATGTGGCCATTATGAGTTTAGTATAGATTAAGGTAAGTTTAACAAGGTTAAGGTTTGAGTGTGAAGTCAAGGTCAATTTTGAATAATGGCCAAGGAATAAGGAGGGTAAGCCTTTAATGAGGAATTTATACCAAGCTGAATAAGTATACCAATGATCAAAAATAGTAAATTGATAACATTATAATTTTAATCATTTTGGAGAACTTAAGGTATGTTTAGAAAGTTTAAGGTTTTTTTTCATTATGTCTTGTAATGCTTATTACGATGTTGTAATATGAATTTTAAAAAAATGTCAAAAGTGAAGGTCTATAACCTTGAATATGGGTCTTTCATGTCATTTAACACTTTGTGGAATGTCATGATATGTGTACTTGGTTGTATATCTTGTTATAAATGTCTTAAAACTATTTTTCCAACATTAGAGCACTTTTCCTCATTTTTTGACATTCAAATGAGAAACAAAAAAGAATTTGTAGGGGAATAAAGGTGGGAAATGTTTTGGTACAACATTATAACATTGTATAATTCAATGGATACTCCATTGCTACCTGCTTCATCAGCTCTAATAGGTCAAGAAGGCAAAATAATTAGTTTATTGAGGAAAATAGTCCTATAAAGGTATCTTTCCAAAGGTTTATATTGAGGATCAACTTCCAAGCCTCTCAAAGTATTTATATAGTCTCCTCAGACTCAAATCCATACTTGATATGAAGTGATAGGATTATAAAAGGCAAAAACCTATGCCATTTCTCCATCAAATTGAACAAGTCTACTTGCAAGCCCAATAAGACCCAATAGTTTGAGGTTAGTCTTTGGAAGAAAAATATATTTGAATACAAAATTATTTGTAAAATAAGGGGACCCTAATTCCATTATAATTTATGTAATTGGTTGTCTGATCAAGCTCCTTACCTTTATGAATAATCATTAAGGAGTTAAAGTGTAAAATAGTGACTCAAAACCCTAGTAGCTCAGTTTTGGGTTGTTTCAAAGCATTTGAAAGCTCATTGTTGTAAATTTATGATTATGTGAGATAATCTAATACACTAATATTTTTATCACACCATTTTCCATCATCTATTTGGCATGTGCTAGCATTAGAAGGGCAAAACCTCTATATTGAATGAGTTACAAATCTATTTGAGAAGCTATAGGTAAGGTTTTGGCTGATTTTGGATGTTTCCATCCTCTAGTGGATCCAAATATATACATATAACCTTATGACACACTCAAATTTCACTTTAAAATGAATATTTTATATTGAAAACCTTTAAATCCATCAATCTTAGGTTCTACAACAAAGTCCTAGATATGAAAGTGATAGCTATAGGGTTGTGACTTAGGAATGAGTTTTAAAATGAATCTTCGGGAAAGTTTTAGTGAATATTTAATCTCAATATACCCTTATATTTCAATAATATTGATCATACTCAACCAAAATATCAAGCATATTCTATACTAATGAAGAGTAGAAGTAACCAAGGACAAAGGTAGCCATTCATAGAAGTAGACTATAGGTCTGCATGTTAAATGAGATGATAATCGACAAGTTATACATGTTTTATTATTGAAAAAATTCATAATATGAATATTTGAGTTCAATATTCTCTCATTTGAATCATTCAATCAAAGGAAATCAATCACATGGTGAGTGAAGAGAGTTTTAGACCTATAATACTCACCTACAGAACTTCCTACATGTTGGGATGAACTAGGAAAGTTTTGTGATGGGAAATGTATTTTAAAGTACACATAAGACATGAGAGACATAATATGAATATTTTTAAAAGTTAAATATCCTATATGAAATAATTAGAACATCAAAGTGGTCAAGAACACTTGAGAGAAGATAACATGATTTATGTGTATGAGGAATTGGAACCTCAATAAAATAATGATATATTGATTTATCATGATGATAAATGGTTAATTAATATTATAGAGGATTCATAACACATTTTTCCTAGGCTATCATGAACACTCTTGAAGAAATAATGGTACCCTCAATCGTACATAGTTAATTCAGCAAGAACAAGGCTCAAGAGACTTAGATAGGTAGATTAGGATTGAAGAAGACAAAATGAACATAGAAATATAAATGTAACCTATCCAATATCTCAATTATTCCTAAGAATGATATAGATATATAATTCATAGTTCAAATATCCAACATATCAAAATGGTGAAGTCATGTATGGAATGGACACTCAATGGACTACATGCATCATAATGGAGACTAAATGGGTTCATCAAGTCAATTTGCATGACTAAATCCATGTGAATAGGATAATTAAACATTAAATAAATTTTATACATGTTCAAAATTGATCAAATAGGTCAAATATGACAAGAACATAGTGAAACAAGTAAGAGGCCAAAAGAATGCACCTATAGGCATGCCATAGGCAAACTAGAGAAAATCACGTGTGGTGTTGAATGAAAGGACCAAGGAGGTTTTTATAGGTAATAGGGATGATTATTAAACATTATATCCTTACTAAAATTATCTAAAATTCCAAAACTAGCTAAAGAGAGCTTAACCTTAAAGCCCAATAGTCAAACAGCCCAAGGAGAGACCTATAGGTCTATTCATTAAACATGAGGAAATTGTGCAAGTTTTGGAAAATTTTGAAGTATGAATAATATTGAGAGGTAGAGGGAAATTTTTAGATAATTAGAAAAAAATTATACCCATTTCAAGATAGGGAAAATACTCAACCAAGATTGATAGGTTGATTTTCATAAGGCTATTTTCAAACCATTTTCACACATCATGTTATGTTTTTTAGATGTTATTGGCGTGTTATAAATTCAAACCAAGAACTTTCATGACCTATTCTTCTAATTTAGATCCTTCTTATTTACTTATAGGCCTATTTTATCTAAGAAGCTCAATTTCATCATGTGTGAACTTACATGAAGAGTTTCATGGGTAAAAATGGATATTACAAAAATTAATATGGTCTTCCTAATCCAATCTAGTGGGATTTGTTTTGATATCAATGATTTTTTCCTTATGAACAATTCTTAACAAGTTAAGGCCCTAAAACCCTTCTAAAGACCTGATGGAGAAGATCAAATTTATAAGTGACCTAAATGGATTGGGATGAATTTAAAACTACTTGGATAGTCTCTAAACCTCTCCTACGATTATTTTATAGTAGGATAATAGCATGCATGATTTGGAATGTATTAAAAACTTACTTAGAAATTACCTTTTTAGAGCTTTTTTGTAGGGTTTTGAGGTTAATATGTCTACCTAACCATTCATAGAGTACCATTGACCCAAGATAAAGGTATTTTAGTCCTTCCCAATTCATTTGATAATTATTCACAATGATAATATAGGTTGAAAATCACTATCAAACCTCAATTAGGAGAGTGTGATCACTCTTGCATCAAGAAAGTGTATTTTTAGACCTATTTCAAGGATTAAGGAACCTTAATAGCATCTTAATAAACACCTAATGTCATGTATGAAATATTTATACATATGAACAAGTGTCCAATATGTAGGATAGGTAGTTAGAATAGGTTTATTGGTAACTTCAAGATCTGACAAGGTGAAAGATGTCATGCTAGTCTTAAAAGTGTCCTTTTAGTGAGTATGGAGTAGCTCAAGAGCCTCATTTTATCATAAAACATCTCATGGTGACTTGTCAACTTACATTTTTAGGTTGGGAGAAAGGAATAAGCCATGAGGTGTAAATATAAGGAGAAATTCACCACAAAAAGTTCCTAACTCTTCATACAATAAGATGGATTATTTCAAGATGCACAATTAATGTTTCTTCATCATATCTTTTCCAACTTTTGAATATCTCTAACTTTTGAGTTGACACATGGACAAGAGGATTAAAAACTCATTTTCTTCTCTATTCCATTATTTGATGGTGGAGCTTGATCTTATTTTAATGCCCAGTTATCGATAGGGTAGGTTTTGGGGGGTAATACCCCCCACTATGGTCACTGTGGGGTAGAAAAATTTAGTTTAAAATGCACTATAAAATATTGTAGTTTCATAGTAAATTTGGACCATTCACTATTAGGTTGCATATCTAATGGTATAAATTATGTTTGTGCATTTTTGCCTTATATTTAATCCTCATTTTGGTATGAAGGTATGGTAATTATGGTGTCATTCTATATGTGAGTGAAGAGGATATTATAGTGGTTGTATTACAAGTTTTTCCTTTCATTTTTTAGATTGAATAATAAGGACTAGCTATTTCTATGTGGATGTAACCCATATTTGGTAAACCACATTAAATCCATGTCTCTATTGTGTTGTTTTTTTTGCATTTTATTTCCATCTTTAATTCATTAATATTTCTTTGAGTTTTATATTTCTAACAACTAGTATCAGAGCCAAAGGCTTATTTGGTAGATAAACTCACATCCAAAAGATGGTTCCTAGTTCAAGTGGGAGCAATGGTAGAAGAAGGCAATTTTAAGTTGGAAAACTTCAATGGAAAAAAATAACATATATGGAAGATGAAAATGAAGGACTATCTATATTAGAAGGATCTTTTCCTACCATTGAGCAGAATAGCGAAGAAGCTAGCAACTATGAAGGATGAAGATTGGGAGGTTCTTGATAGAAAGGCACTAGGAAAAATATGGCTATGCCTGGCAGCATCAATGTCCTTCAATATTTCAAAATAAAATACAATAGAGGACGTGTTTAAGGCATTGGATAAAGTATATGAAAAACCCTCAGCCTCTAGCAAGGTATTTCTTATAAAGCATTTATTTAATCTAAAAATGTTAGAAGGTGGGTCTATTGTTGATCATTTAAAATGAATTTAACATGGTCACAAATTATTTAAGATATGTAGGATTAAATTTTGATGATGAGGTTAGGGATCTTTTGATTTTGTGTTCATTGCCAAAAATCTAGAATGGCTTGGTTATGGCTGTGAGTAATTTTATCTCTGAATCAAACACTTTAAAGTTCGATGATGTTATGGGTGTTATTTTTAACAAGGAAATGTGATGTAAAATCACAGGTGAGACATTAGGTAATATTTTGACTATGGAGAATAGGGGAAGACAAAAGGATAGAGGAAAGGGCCTAGGGAATTATGGTAAGTCTAAGAAGCACAAATATAAATCTAGAGGAATGTTGGTGTACTAGATTTGTGGGAAGAAAGGACACCTGAAAAAATATTGTTGGTTTTGAAACGTAAAATAAGGAGATAGATAACAAGATAACAATCAAGAAGTAAATGTAGTAGGTGATGTGTTACAAGATGATTTAATCCTTTCTTTAGATAATATTAATGATTCTTGGTTGTTAGATTCAAGGGCTTTATTTCATGCTACACCCCATAATAAATATTTTCAAGACTATGTTCAAGGTGATTTTGGATAGGTTTATTTGGGTGATGGTAATCCCTATAAAATTATAGGAAAGGGTAAGATATAGATAAAATTACAAAATAGAAATGACAGGTTATTAAAATAGGTGAGGCATGTTCTTGAGTTGAGAAGAAATATAATTTTAGTAGGGCAGTTGGGAAGTAAGGGCTACATAGTTACATTTGAAAAAAAATTGTGGAAGGTCACTAAAGGATCATTGGTAATAGAAAAAGGAGAAAAAGAAGGTAAATTATATTTATCTAATGGTAATTTTGACTCTTTTATTACTTTATCTTTTACAGAAGTAGATACAAAATTATGGCACTGTAGACTTGGGCACATGAGTGAGAAGGGGATGCAAGTTTTTCACTCAAAGAATTTGTTGCCATATTTGAATAAGGTGGATTTGGAATTTTGTGAGCATTATGTGTACAAAACATAGAAGAGAGTCAAATTTCTCAGAGTTGGGAAGACAAAGAAGGATGAAAATTTAGATCTTGTGCATTCAGATGTATAAGGACCAGTTTAGGTATCATCCCTTGGTGGCTCTTATTATTATTTTATTTTTATTGATGATGAAACTAGAAAAACTTGGGTTTATTGCATGCCAAAAAAATCTAATGTTTTTGATACTTTTAAGAAATAAAAATATTTGGTTTAGAATGACATAGGAAATAAGTTGTAATGTGTTAGATCAGATAATGGAGGTGAATACTGTAGCAAGGAATTTGATAATTACTATTCATCCCATGGAATCCATAGAGATAAGATGGTTCCAAGAATACCACAACAAAATGGTGTGTTAGAAAGGATAAACAAGACAATCATGGAATGTGCAAGAAGCATGACATTACATGCAGGGTTACCCTTACAATTTTGAGGAAATGTTATGGATACTATTGTTTACTTAATAAACAGAGGGCCTTCAAGTCCTTTAGATGGTGGCATTTCAGAAGAAGCATGGATAGGTAAAAAGTTAGATTATTCATTTTTTTTAAAAATTGGTTGTGAAGCATTTGTCCATATTGATAAAGAAAATAAAACCAAGAGTGAAGCAAAATCCAAGAAATGTACTTTTATTGAATATAGAGTTAATGATTTTGGTTACCATTTATGGGATTTTGAAAATCACAAAATCATTAGGAGTAGAGATGTGATATTTAATGAGAATGTCATGTATAGAGATTAGTTGTAGGGAAAGAAACAAGAAAATCCAAATATAGAATATACAGTACTTGATGAAATCATAGGAAATGAAATTCCAAAAGTGTTAAGAAATTAGAATGTGTAATAAATATAATAAGTACCTCAAAATCCTGAGAGTGTAGTTAGAATATCTACTAGAATAAGAAGACTCCTTGAATGATACTCTCCTTCACTTTATTATTTATTATTGACTGATGATGGTGAGCCAAAAAGCTATGAAGAAGCAATACAGGTAGAAACCAAAAAGAAGTGGGATCAAGTCATGAAAGAGGAGATGGAATCCTTGGTACATAACCAAACTTTGGATTTGGTTCAGTTGCCTATAGATAAAAGAGCATTTTAGAATAAATAGGTTTATAGGTTGAAGGAAGAATATGGAGGCAAAAATAGGTACAAGGCTAGACTTTTTTTCAAGGTGTTTACATAAAATAAAGGTATTGATTTTGAAAAAATATTTTTTCCAGTTGTAAAATGACTTCCATAAGAATTATTTTAAGTTTGGTAGTAGTAGAAGATTTGTACCTTGAACAGTTAGATATGATGACTGCTTTCCTTCATGGTGATTTGAAGGAGGAAATATATATGAAGTGGCCACAGGGATATAAAGTAAAAAGTAAGGAGAAAATGGTGTGCAAGTTGAAGAAGAGTTTGTATGGTCTAAATCAAGCTCCAAGGTAGTGGTATTTTAAATTTAACATATTTATGATAGAACAAGATTATAGTAGATTTCATTTTGACCACTTTGTCTATTTAAAGAGATTAAATAATGGTATCTATATTATCTTATTACTGTATGTAGATGACATGCTTGTTGTAGATTCTAACATGTAAGATATAAAGGATCTAAAAATAAAATTAACAAATTTATTTGCAATGAAGGATTTGGGTGCTACAAAGAAAATCTTTGGTATGAGAATAACAAGAGATATAAAAAATAGAAAATTTACATTGTCTCAAGAAGAGTACATAAAAAAGGTGTTAGTTGGGTTCAATATACAAGATGAAAAACCTATAAGTACACCTTTGGGAGGGAACTTCAAATTAAACAAGGACCAATATCCTAAAATTCAAGAAGAAATTGATTACATATCTAAAGTTTCATATGCTTCAGTAATTGGAAGTTTAATGTATGCTATGGTGTGCATGAGACTAGATATTGCTCATGTAGTGGGAGTTATCAGTAGGTTTATGAATAATCCAAGAAAAGAGCATTGGGATGTAGTCAAGTGGATTCTCAGGTACTTGAGAGGGACCACTGATAGACAATTATGATATGAAGGTTCAGATGTTACCTTACAAGGATATGTTGATGCGGACATGGATGGATATTTAGATGACAGGAAGAGCACTATAGGTCATGTTTTCACTATTAGTGATACAACTGTTAGTTGGATTTAAAAATTGTAGAAGATAGTACTTTGTCAACTACAGAGGTAGAATATGTTGTAGCTACATAAGCTAGTAAAGAGATGATATGGATGTAATAGTTCATGAAATAATTGAGGTATAACATAGAATATTTTAGGTTGTACATTAATAGCCAAATTGTGATTAATTTAGAAAATAACTTAGAATTCCACTCAAGAACTAAACATATACAACTCAGGTATCACTTCATTCATTCAGATTTGGAGGATGGTCAACTAAATTTGGAAAAGATCCATATGAGTTAGAATCTTGCAGATATGCTAAAAAAGGTAGTCACTAAAGAGAAGATGGAGAGTTTTTCAGATTCAATAGGTCTTCAAGGATAATAAGGAAGATGAGAAACATGCCAAGGTGAAATTTCAAAGAAAATTCCAAGGAGTTGTAGTGGTGGAGTTACAACAATCAGTTTCCAAGTGGGAGATTGTTAGATGGTGAATCCTAATCTTATTTTAATGTCCAGTTCTTGACAGGGGGTATGAGGGGGAAATGCCCCTCACTTTGGTCATCATGGGGGTATAAAAATTAAGTTAAAATGCACTATAAAATATTGTAATTTCATAGTAAATTTGGACCGTTTACTATTAGGTTGTAGATCCAATGGTAGAAATTATGGTTGTGCATTTTGCCCTATATGTAACCCTCATTTTGATATAAGGGCATGGTAATTATGGTGTTAAATTGTATGTGAATGAAGAGGATATTGTAGTGGTTGTATTTCAGGTTTATCCATTCATTTGTTGGATGAGTAATAAGAAAGAGAGTCTATATATGTGTGGATGTAGCCCATGTTAGGTGAACCACATTAAATTTATGTCTCTATTATGTTGTGTTTTCTACATTTTATTTCTATCTTTAATTCATTAATATTAATCTAATTTATGTATTCCTAACATCCATTTCTTGTATGAAACTAATCCTATGATAGACTTAAAATCAAGATGGACTCTTGACAACTCTCTTATATCTCTCTTCCTTCTCTTCCTATATAAATGAAGCATTGAAAGGCACTGAATGTAAAATCTAAATGTGTATGGAAAAGCCCTATCAAATTTGATACTTGTTATTACCTATGAAATAAAATTCAAACTAAGTTACACTTTTGTGTTCTTGTATTTAGTGAATTTGTGATGAATTATTTATGAATGTTAAGGATAATTATACTTTTTCATAGTCATCTTTCCATAGCTCATATAAAAGTGTATCAAATGGTTTGTTGAGTTCAAGTGTTAAAAGGTTATTAGTGTCTTATTTTAGGCCTCTTGATTAATCACCTTGGTTATTGTACTAGCTAAATCCTTAAAATAAAACCACTTATAAGGGATGAGTTTTCTTTAAGTTATGAAATTAGGTTGCAATCTTATAGTTTCATCATGCAAGCATTGACAAGTAGAGGAAACTACATTTGGTGCATAACCTCTATGTTATTTTTCTAGTTTTATTAATCTTGTATCCATTTTATTTTAAATTTTAGTATGTTAGTTGTAATTATTGGTGAAGAATCAAAGGATCTAGCCTAATTTGGAGATTCACTTCACCATTTAGGGCACCCACATCATAGAAGTGATTTCATGTAATCGTCTAGTTAGGAAGGCTTTAACAAAAAAATTTGGGGTGAAAATTAGATAAATAAAAATTATGGAATGCCCAATGGGATTAAATTTCAATAACGTTATCCAAGATTGATGTTGGTCTTAAAAAAATTGCAACTGTAATAGCCTCATTTATGTAGCATATGTCAACTCTAACAAGTTTTTAGATTTTGGTTACAGACTAGCAAGCCAATTTTCATGCCAAAGGTGACTACAAGGTTAAGGTAAAAAGGTATGAATTTTAAATTTATTTAGTTACCTTCATTTTCAGTCAAAATAGTGAAGTTCCTCAATTTTACCTCTTATACCACAACTCCTAGAAAGAAGCTTCATTTACATTATACTCTAAGTTCTCATAAAGATAAAAATATGTATAGAAACCTTATATTTATTTATTTCAATGGTGGGTCTCCTGTAAAAATTTCCATAGATGATTATATCCCTATGTAAACTCTTAAAAGTGTCCCATACTTTAGTGAAAAAAACACCATTACCCCCATTGAGCACATTAGAGTTATGGAAAATTTCTATAATATTCATAATATTACTAAAGATAATGTGGCTATTTGGTTTTTGGTAGTTTCATTCAAGGTTAAGCATCTATATTCATATAGGACATTGGCTCCTAGCTCTATTAATTCATAGGACTAACTAGGAGAGAAGTTGAATAAGAGGTTTGAAGACAAGAGAGATCACTTATCTTTGGCTAAGTAATTAACCACTATCAAGAGAGATCCAAAAGAATTTATGCAGGATTTCAAATTTATATTCCAAAAAACATGGGATAGGATCCCAAATCTTGTGATACCTACTCCAAACTATGCCTTCCTCTACTATCTCAAGGCCATGAATAGTGACATAGATATTATGATGCAATCTATGGGATAAGAGACCTTACCTGAGGCCTATGATGTTGCTATCAAGGTTGAGAATAACCTTATACAAATTGGGAAGATATCCCCAATACCTTGCATGCTATTATTTCCTGAGATACATCCCTCTTACTAACTCGTGCTCTCATTCCCACACTTACCAGTCATGAGCAAGCTGCTCCTAGTGGAGCTAATAGAATAAAAAAAATTGAGAGGTTTTATGAAGCCCAAAATAATAAGTTAGTGGCTAGTGAGAGAAAGTTACCCTAGCCTCTTATACCTTACCAAGATCCATATCAATATTATCATTCTAATAAGCCAAATACACCACCTTTTCAAGCCAATTCTTAAGGACAATGGTAGATTACTAATTCTAGACCATATAATAGTTATAATCCAAATGTTGACACTACCTACATATCTCTAGTACCTATCCAAAACAACCTTGTAAAAGATCATGATTGGTAATCTCAATGTAATCAACCTCATAATCATCCTAACAATCATAATGTTAACTTTAATCAAGCTTTTATGACACAAAATGGAATAATTCCTTCTATGACACAAGCTAAATTTTCTAATATTTAAAGGAATAATGGAGAACAAGTTCAATATGATGCTACATTGGTAAATTAGTAAGAGGCATATTGGTATTCATCCAATAAGTTTGTAAGCACAAGTAAAGTTGGTGATACTTCCATAACAACTAATACAAAGTCCAAAAGGAGAACAATAAATGATGCTAAATAGATAGATAAGGGTGAAACCACCATGCCCTCTATGTATCAAGGAATAAAAAATAATAATTTATCTCCTAAGGCTTAATAAAATCATAAAAATTATAATATAAAAGGTGATTTTATACCTCAAACTATCCAAACTCAAAATAGTATGATAGCTCCTAAAGGACATCCAAGGGTTAGTGGTCCTTACATCAACATTGTGGACCAAATCAAGAGGTTGAATGTGAGTATTCCCATTTATGACATATTTGCACCAAATATTTCACCCTAGAGTTTTTATTTCAATCCTACTCTAAGATTTGGGCAACATTGGAATACCTCTAGGCCTATGTGTTGCCTATAGTAGAGGTAAACCTCTAGGTTAAAGGGATAGATCCATGAATTTGTCTCTTAATCTCAAACACTATATTAAACCAATAAATTTGGTTTGAAAATGGAATAAATTAATATAAATTAAACCTATAATAGGGAGGTGATACACCAAAATATCAGTCCACAAGCACACTTTCATGTACTCTACGAATGAAAACTACAAAAACTAACCTCAACTCTATAGTCTTCTAGCATTAGTATTTCTTATAGAGGTAGATTGTTATACACATATATAGGTGGGTGAAAATAAGGTCAGATAATATAATCTACTAGTCCCTCTAACTCTACAAGATACACTCAATAGACATATACACTTTGTAAGACCTATTAGAAGTGATATCCTTACACAAAACATGCAAAGGGTGGTATGGAAGCAAGGAGAGCATGTTATTCACTTAAAAACCACATGCACCACTTAAAACACTTAGGAAATAGATGATATATCTAAAATCAACTTCATATGTCTCATTCAAGGGATAAAACAAGGTGCTAAAATAGTAAGGCTTCACCATACTAGGTGCGTATTACTTATAATTGCCAAAAAGGCATACATTTATAGAGCATTGGAAAGGAGAGAGAAGAAGAGAAGTGAAAGCATCATAAATATAGATGTATAACTACAAAAAATAATTAAAAATAAAGTGAATGAGGTGTAAAAGAGGTCAAGAAGTCCTCTTAGATAGATGTCCAAAACAAACATGTCATTTTCCCTCAAAGTGGTGTAAAGACTCTTCACCTTACTTTTTGAAACTACCATGATGATGAATATGTCCACTAATTTATTAAAACTATCATAGGGGTATTAGACACATTGGAACTACCATGAAAAAGTGTAATCCTAATGGTAACAATCCTCATGCATTTCCCTAGTTGATGGTCCCTTTCTTGACACTTGTGCTCACTCACTAGCAGTCATTCATTAGCCTTCTTCAACTTGTCTTCACACTTATCAACTAGATGGATTTAATTTGTTCATGTATATGAATTTTAGATATGTTAGGAATATTTTTGGATACACCATTGTCCTCTTGTCTATCAAATAAACCTTCACAACTTCATTGTCACACCTCTCACTTTCCACACTAGGCAGTCATGTCCATTCTTAATGTGTTAGCTTAGACTACCTAAAGTGATAGGTCTAGTAGAAAGTTTTTCATGATTTAATGGAGTGAAAAGTGGATATTATAGGTTATAAAAAGTCTCTAAGTACCTCTTACAATGATTATCATCTAATAATTATCCTCTGCACTTGTAGAAAACACTAAAATGTGCAAAAAACCTCATACTAGGTTTATCTATACATAATACAATACGGATCAAATGAGCATCAAGGAGCCTATGAGAGTCATAAACATTTTTAGATCACTTCTATGATAATTTTATCACTAATGGATTCAAAATTCTTCATGTCTTCAACATTAGGTCAGAATGAGGGTTCTAGAAGGATTTCTAGTGCCTTCAACTATTAAGTATTATTCATGAAATCTTGACGTTAAAACATCAAAACAATTCCACTAAGGTATTTATATGGAACCTCTTCAATAACTCTTATCTCTTTTTAGTCTCATTCTCATTTTCCATGATGGTGTGAGTGAAGGAAAGTTGCCCTCAAGTTTTTGTATTGTATTCTGAGTAGGCTTGTGAAGGAATCAAGCCTAAATGGCCAACCTAGTGATATTCCATGCAGACAAAAGGTTAAAACATGTGTTTAACATCACCCCAAGATTTCTCAAAGTTAAAATTTATTTTTTTGTGGTCATTTAAATGGATTTGTGTGTCATTAGGGTATAGGCCTAAAGACCTAGACTGAGTATGATAGTATATGATCACCTATAGAAATTTTCATTGATTGTGGGTGTTCATTAATCCTTGTTAAAATTCAAACTTATTTTAGACATCATCCTGAAATCCATTCCATGATTTTCCTTTCATCTTTCACCCCTCATCTCATAAAACTACAGACTATGTCATTCATGGAGTGCACTTTGTATAAGATAGAATAGAGGGAATCTCCCTTATTCTCATGACTTCAAGGATAATATGAGAATATATTATAGGTTATGGTAGTGATATTCATCAAGTCCTAATTTTTTATCTTGCTCTTAAGGCATTCCACACCTCAAACCCCTCAAGAATGGTTTCTAAGACAGTAATTGTGTATAGGCAAGATTTTGGATGACTGTGCTTGAAATATTTTGGTCAAACCATTATTTATTTCAAGATTATGAGGATCATATGAAAATTTTTCAAATAAATTTTAGGTTTTATTAAATATGATGATTCAACCTCCATCACTATTTTCTAGTCAAAACATATCTATCCAATAACCAAGAATAGTTTGCAATACAATTCTAAATGTATCACCTATAAATGCATTTGGGGAAGAAGTGAACTTATATAGGTGATCATTTTCAATGATTGAACATTTTTATACATTTTATTTAATCCCTCTGAGGTAATTATAATCATTATATCCCATACCTTTGTCCATTATCTAACTAGCATCCTTCTTGCTTAGACTAGTCTGCACTGTAAGAGTTCAAAATGTAAGTGCACATTCCAAGTAGGTTATGAGACCTATATGTGTTTCTATTATGAATTTGAACTTTATTTTAGGCCTTCATCTCTCCTAAAGTCATTAGGACATCTTTACATTTAAGTGATCTTAAATCATATCATAGAAACATGTTTCACTCACTTATCAACAAGGCCCTATAGGTCTGTATTACACGCTTATTAGATTTTTAGCAATGTGTATCACTAAAAACCTATAGTGGAAAGCTAACTAAGTTTTAACCTTTCAATCATCAGCCCCCTTGACCTATAAATCATCCACTCATGTCAAGGTGTGACATTCAGGTCTAGGCTATAAGGATATACACATTAGGCTTATCCATAACTCAAAGCACTTCATTATGAGATGCAATATTATGTAAATAAAACCTTATTTAGAGATGTTAAGGTATTTTTTCCCATTATCAAGATTTTCAATTCTAGCTAAGTTTCAGACTATGTGATAGTTATAGGATCACCACCATGCATCTTGTATGACTTGAGAAGATTCATTCAAGCCATGACATTAAACACTGCTTGTGCCTTGGATTTCAGGTGTCCTTCTATGATATATACATGTTTGTGTGTGACTATAGATGATTGTGTATGTTGTAAACCTAATTACTTTCTTTCTCAATATCTTGAGAAGCTCATCTCAAATAACTTACAATCATTCCAATACAAATCTTCTATGGAGAAGCTAATAACCATGATCTAAGGAGTTTTTAACAAGTGTATTACCTTTATTTGGAGCCATTCCATAAAATAAAAACTATGAAATTATCAAAACTTATCCTTTAGACCAATAATTCTTACCTTTAACATAATGAAGGTGATCCTACCTATCAAACACTAGTAGAAAAACAACAATAAATGACTAAAAACACTACTAAAAATTGCATATAAATAACTAAGCTTGGCCACGTGACCATTAGTAGTTTATTGCCAGTCATTTATAACATGGCCAAATTTATAACTAAACCATTTTTAGTCATTTATTGGTTGTTTTGACTGATCAATTTGGTAGTAGATTTAGTCATTAATTTAGTTATTTATTGTTGTTAATTGGTCATTTATTTAGTCATGGTATTCGTTTATTTAGTCAGTGTAATAATTAATTGCCATGAATTGGTAGTATATTTAGTCATTTTTAATCACTAATTTTCATCTATTAGTAGTAAATTTAGTCATTTGTATTAATTAATTTATGTTCATTGGTAGTATATTTAGTCATTTTAATCATTATTTTACCATCAACTGGTCATATATTTAGTCATATTTATTCACTGATTTCTATCAATTGGTAGTATGTTTAGTCAATTTAATTATTAATTGACATCAATTAGTAGTATATTTAGTCATTTTAATTTATTTATTTCTATTAATTGGTAGTAAATTTAGTCATTTTAATTTTTAATTATCATCATTTGGTAGTTTATTTAATTGTTTTTGTTCACTAATTTCTGTCAACTAGTAGTATATTGATACATTATTTATTAATTGCATAATCATTATATTTACTACGAGTTTAGTATTAACTTTTCATTTATATGATATGAATAATTTATTAAATACCATAAATTGTATAATACAAAAATAAACATATTATTAAACTTGAATTAAAACATAAAAGTAAATAAATATATAGAAATAAACATTTATTTATTTATTTTATAAGTCTACAAAAATGGTATAGATCCCAAGTAAAAAAATCCCAAGGGGTAGTAGGAAGGCCAAAGGCCACTAATAGCAAACAAAAAATAAATAAATGATAACTAAATAACAAACCAAAAATAGATTAGAAGGCAACCATGGCAGAAACACTACTTGTTAATCAAGTCTTTCCAATCATATTTTATGAAACTGAGAAGTTCCTCCTTATTGGCCTTTAATATCCTTATCTTCATTTGGAGCCTCTTGAAAAATCATCAGCAAAGAATTAGCTTGATGAACAACCTTCAAGTAGATAGTTATCAACACTTTCATTTTGTTCTATAGTGAGTGCAAACCATTTTTTACTTCCTCTAGATCCCTTTTGATCTGCCTACCATCATCATAGGTGTCCTTAGAATCCTCCTTAACCAAGTCATATAAGGAGTTATTTAACTCCTCGAAGTGACTGGTTCCTTCCTTATCAATATATTGGCCCAAACTGGGTTTGATTTCTAAAATACATGTTTCCTTCTCTAGATCCAAAGTAGAGGGATAATCAATGATATTCACCAAAGGGGCTTTACCCCCTGTAAGTCTATTAGATCTCCTGATACCCAAATTTCTAGCTGTGAAACTCTGAGATTTAATTATAGACTCTTTGCCCACATCTGCATCCCCTAACACATGGGCCTCCAAGTGCTCTTTGTCTATACCCTATTTTGGGTGCTTTTCACCCACCACTTTTTTAATCTTTTTTTGCCCAAATTTTTATTTGATAAATAACCCTAGGGATAAATTTCCTCTTCTTATTGCCAGAAATAATAGGACTAGTCTTCAACTCACACTTTCCTTCCACAAATAGAGATAGATAAGGATCAAGAGGTCTAATTTTTTTAGTTTTAGGAGATGAAGAGACGGGAAAAATATTATTTCTTAATGAAGAGTTTGAATAAAGGGTGAAAAATTCCTTGGACTTAGGAAGGGAACCATGGGGTCTCATAGAACCATATCTGACACTCAAGGGGATATGGTATTTCAAGTCACTTTCATGGGATTCATCAATCACAAAATCCTTTAAAGGTTTAGACAGACACAATACAAGGTGAAAGTGGTAAATCCTAAAAATAAGACCTTGGTGGAGTGGAATGGTGAATGTAGCCCAGTTTTAATCAATAACATTTTTAATAGATTTGATAGAAGTCTCTAGGGATGACAAAAGGAAGAAAGGAAAGTTGACAAGCACTTTGTGTCAAAAGTGATTTAGAAGAGCAAAATGTTAATGATAAAAACACTTAAAATTCCCTTCAAGGGTGAAATACTTCATGATAGTGAAACAAACCTTATCCCATGGCTTAACCATACTATCCCTATCAAAATGTCCCTATAGTTTCATTAGAGACTCACCTTCTCTGAAGAATATTTTCATCCCCTTCAGGTCTTAGAATTTGGTGAGTCTCTTCAATTTTATACCCTCATAGCTCAAACCCATGGAATTTTCAATTGATTCTTTGCTAATTTCAAACTGAATACCACCAACGTAAACTTTATGATCCCCATCCCAACTCAAGGCAAAGTGAGTTAAAAAATTCTCATCATAGCCATTAAGGCATTCCAAAAAATAATTAATATCTCCTGCATAATAGATACTCTAAATCATGTCATCTAATTTGGTCTCATCATAGGATAAGGCTTCATTTTAACCTTGTCACTTCCCATGACTGAAAGCTTCTCAAAGTTGCTGGTAGACTTGGTTAAGACTAAAATCAACCTTCAAGGATTAAATAGAATTGAGTTAAATAGTCTATAAGCAAATGAATGGTTATCATTACATAACCATCCTTTAAAATAACTTGAATCCCAACCCCCTCTTTTTAGATTATACAAGATAATCAAGTAATGATTTCACAAATAAGGAAGCTTACAAGGATTTCTAGTGTGAACAGGTGTCATTGGGAAATGAATCTACCTCGTGTGATATTAATTTTTATTGAAGTGTAAATACTCATATTTTAAATTGAGCTCATATGTCACTTTCCAAACTTTGATGACAACACCTTTCCTACCCTTACTATGACCAATGTCCAACATAGGGCTGCCAAGAAAATAAATAAGGAAGTAATCTAATCTATAATAGTTGATGTGGGCCTTTATGTCGAGAAAGGTTAGGCCTCCAAAAGGAGGAGTTATCTAATGTTATTGGGAAGACTTTTTATGTTCCTCCAACACCTTATATGGAAAAAATATATTCCCAAGTTGGCCATTGTATCTGCCACCTGATTTCCCTCTCTACAGATATGTTTGACTTCAAACTCTTCAAAACCTAGAAGGAGGTGTTTTATATCTTAAATGATGTCCTCCAACTTCCATCCTATTCTAGTTTTATCTCTAACTTCATCAATGACAAGTTTGGAGTCTCCCTCTATTAAGAGGGTTTTGATTCCAATAGAGATGGTTGACTTGATACCCCAAAGGAGGGCCTAGGTTTCCACTACATTATTGGAGTTTTCTCCCAACCCACCAGCATATGCTAGAAATAAACATATTATTAAACTTGAATTAAAACATAAAATTAAATAAAAATATTACATATACAACAAGATAAAACATGTTAGAAGTTAAAATATTAATTCAAGATCATGATAAAAGAAGGTAATCTATAATAAAAAATATATAATATAATTTTGATGAACTATAAGATGTTCATGTGTGTGTGTGTGTGCATTCGTGCGTGTGCATGTGTGTGTGCGTGTGCATGTGTGCATGTGCATGTGCGTGCATGTCTGCATGTGCGTGTGTGTGTGCGTGTGCGTGTGCGTGTACGTGTGTGTGTGCATGCGTGTGCGTGCGTGCGTGCGTGTGTGTGTGTGTGTGTGTGTGTGTGTGTGTGTGTGTGTGTGTGTGTGTGTGTGTGTGTGTGTGTGTGTGTGTGTGTGTGTGTGTGTGTGTGTGTGTGTGTGTGTAATCAAAAATGTCAAATTCTAAGAGTTTCCAACTCATACAAACACATCATGAAAAAGATCCCTAAACAACACATTCAAACTACTACATAAAGTAGTGGTCCAAACTGTTTAATAGCTAGTACATGATAAACATCAATAATGTCATGTTTTGTAAATATTTTAGTGTCCACCATGTGAAGGTTCCTTATTTATCTTTGAAAAGGATAGACCCATCTATTTTGTCTTCATAAGCAAGGGGTATGTTACTTGTGACCTTTAAAATATTTACATTTTCATCTCATGTTCCTTTTAATTTGACTCCATGTATAATAGATAGTGAGTGAATCCACCCAATGCCAAAAATAACACCATCAAACAAATCCAACACCCTAGCTTTATCCCCTTCTTGGATTTTATCAATGTATTTCTACAAAAACCAAAAAAATACACATGTTTTGAAATGTAAAACATTTGATAACACATAGATAAACATTCAATAAATATTTATAAGAAACTAGAAAATGATGATAGGAAACTTGAAACCATGCACCTAACATATTAAACACAAATTAAATTATTGCTATTTGATACATAATGGATGTTAAATATATAAGGTGTCAATATTTTATCAAAAAAACTAACCCATTCTGAGGTACAAAAAATGGAGGGCAAGACTATAATAGTGCTAGAATGTATGAGTACTCCAGAAAGAGACATGGATTGGCAATGAAGTCCCCCCAACTGAGGACCATGACATCCCTGAATACAATTCACTAATGAATTGTCAAAATCTATATATGCACTCTATTACAACTAAGCTCTAATATTTCATATGTAAGTTATATGTTCTCCCTTTTTCCATAATCTATGTATAGTAGCTAACTACACTTCACAACTATTCTAACCAGCTTCTATCACATAGGTAATGATTATCCTTATTTACATAATAAAACAACCATTACTTACTTGAGTAGTACTTACTTGCTTTTGGTTTCATAAAACTCACCTTGATTTCAACACCACTAATACTATGAATATCATGCACATGCTCGTCAAGTTTAGCATAATAGCTATCAACATTGACATGAAGTTGTGCATCTTTGCAGAGAGCTCTATTGACAAGGCCTTTTTCTTTTTATTCTACTTTCATATAATTTCTTTGAATGTGGTTTAATCATCATGAAAAAATTAATATAATTTAATTAAAGAATGTAAAATCTACAATTTTTTGTCCAAAAGAACATTTTAAGAATGAAGAATGATAAAACATTGGGACAGATTAACTTACAACTTAAAGAATTCAAAATCTATAAATTTTTGTCCAAAAGAACATTTTAAGCATGAAGAATGATAAAACATTGGGATAGATAAATGACAGCAAATATTATATTAACTCAACTTTAGCACAACTATCACTATGTTACACATTCTTATCCAGTTCATCATGATCACTATCAATATTGGCTGCTTTGTTGACATCAAGGCAATTTTGTTTGTTTTCATGTTGCTTTGATAAAATTACTCTACATGTGGTTTAACCATCATGAAAACAAATATACAAAGCATTCAATATTCAAGTAAGGAATTCAAGCTATAAATTTATCCAAAAAAACATTTTTTGGATCACTCCAACAATAAAGAAACTGGGTTAGATTCTCCTACTCTTAGATTTTAGTCTATATATTCAAAGGCATTTGTATACATAATTACCAAACAAGAAGAAATGAGATAAATAGAGACTCTTATCTCATCTGAATCCATGGAATAATGCTCATTTCATGTAATAACTATAGGCTTAATAGAGGTAACCAACTACAAAACTTTCTCTGTGAGATAGTATATGCAACTCATTACATGTTGGCACCCTTCATTTGAGTTGACATGATCTAGAGAGGCTATTATTGGGCATCTAACAGATGGTTATGAGATATTTTTTGAAAAACTAGATTTCCACTTCATCCTAATCTTAGATTTACTAGGATCTAGTGCTGCATATAATTGACAATATCTTCTACACGTGCTTCTCTATTACTATTTTCCAACTAAAATACAATGTCAATTTCAACATATAGCTAGTTCAATAAAAAATAAAAATAACACAATGTAAATTGAACCAAAAATCCATACACTTACTCCAAATTTTTCCATTTTGGCCTGCAACCCACCTTAGCCAAATGTATATCCAGCCCTCACATTATCTCTTGATCTCTTGCCGCTGTTACTCTTTGTCAAATATTTTTCAAAATACATACTTTCTTTCAATGCCTCCCACTATTTGGGAGATAGAATGGAGTCTAACCTCTATTTTCTCTCCATGATTTTTTTTTGTAATTATATCTAAAATTTTTCATCAAAAGTCTCATCTTTTGCTTGTAATATTTTCTAGATATTTGTCCACCAATAGTCTCAAAAGAATTTTCCATTTTTTATATAACATTTTCCACACTTCATGGATCTTGCTCTGTAAAATTTGATTTACAAATATCCAAATGGGCCCTACATATTACACCTAACTCGAAGGCCCACCTTGTAGCATTTGGCCCAATGGGCTCACCATCTCTCAATACCTCAAGCAAGAATGGATTCTTGCCTTCTAATTTTATTTCTTTTACATTCCTTTTTGTAGATATGTACAAATATTGAATCAATATTTGTCTTTTGACAAAAGAAAACACATATTCTATTAAACCACTACCAATATTTTTAGCTGATCCACTAGTTCCATCAAAAGTTGTAGATGCAATAGGTGCACTCTAAGGAACACTAGATGTAAGTGGTATTTCTTCATGACTTTCATTAATCAAAACTTCATGTTCCTTGGCCACATCAAGTGTGGCATGAGTAGGTAAATCAATATTGGTCTCTATATATTTCACTTCAAACATTGTCTTTAATCTTGAATAAATAATCTATAGACTTATTGTTTCTTTCCTCTCATGTTTTTCAATAATATCTCTTAGACTTTGTGCTAAGAGATCATCACGATGTTTCACATCATCGTGTGCTATATTAGGTTGTACATCACCATGTTCTATATCAAGCTACACATAACCATGTGTTATATTAGGATGCAGATCACCATGTGTTATATCAGGCTACACATCATCACAACTATTCTTTTCACCAATTGCATATGTTGAATCACAAATGCATTATCTTCTATGAGTTGGTGGCATTGTATCTTTTCTTTCATTTTATTTTTTCTCCACATTTTCTTTGAACTCTTTTTATTGTCTATAAAACAAAAAAATATATCGTATTATGTCTTATATACATAAATCTCTTTCCTATAAAATTTCATTAAACACTATTAAACAAATAATATACTACTTAGTGGATTTACAACTTGCATATTTGTCAAACCAAGACGTGATAAATATTCATTATTGTTGGCCACATTTTTTCTATGAAAGAGCTCATAATCTATCACTAAAATTTTAGAAATATGATCACTATAATCTAATTTATGCCTTAAAGTCTTTTTCCTTATTTATTGAAGTCCAAATAAATAATAATGTATAAATCAGCAACTTGAATCAGTAGAAAAGCAATGGAATATGAGTTTGAATCTCAAATTTTGGACATCAAATGGGTTTTTTTTATTTTAGAAAAAACTCAATAAAAGAGACCAATTCTAAGGGATTAGAAACATCTACATTCAACATTCAAGAAATGGTTGTTGGGGAAATAAAACATAAAACCCTAGAATGATTAGAAAACATGATGGCTTTGTTAACACTGTTAGGATTTCATAGTTTTTTGGTCTTTAGAAGGAGAGTTCTAATTTTTTATCTTGGTCCTAGGGTGTTGGTTCCCAAAATTGTAGATTTCAAAACCTAAGAGTATGCCAAGTTCTTTGATCAGGGTTAGAAATGTTTTGGCCAATGAATGGAATCAACTAAGATATTTGGAATTCTCTGCTCTTTAGGCTCTACTAGGCCTAGATGGGTGTACCTTAATCACCAATGAATATAAACTCTTAAAAAATTAAATGGTGATAATTAAGTAGATTATATCCTCACACAAATTTAGAGGGTTTATTTAATTACTATCTCTTTAACATATTCATTCACTCATAATCTATTTCACAATGGTATGAGGATTTGAAATAGATAAAAACTAACTCCTATTCTTACTCCTAATATATAAATTCAAAATGTATAAATGAGATTTATTTTGAAATATTATTTTTATTATAAATATGATCAATTCCTTTACTTATTGGGCAATGGAGTCAAGAATGAAAAATGATATGTGTCCTCAATCTAGCTGAAATTTGAATTATTTGGCACTTGGGACGTTTATACCTTGTATAAACCTGCAATATTGTAGTTACCAAACTCTTATTATTGATCCCAATGATTCTACCTAGGTTACTATGTTTTAATTAAAGGAATTTAATCCTTCCTTGAAGGAACCAGTAAATTAACCACACAAAGACAACAAATGTGTTTTGATAAACCAGATATACCCTTGATATATTGATTTAAATAACAAGAAAATATCAAACTAGAGACAACAAGATAACATTCATTAATTTACTTCAAAAAATAATTGAAACCAAAATTTGGCCACCAATTATAACTTCATTCTATTGATCTTCAGAAAGATTTTACAATACATTTCAAAAATTTGTCTTGATTGACTCCCCTACTAATGATTATCATTTAGTCTTGGTTTCCCTTTTATAGGTTAGTAAGGGAAGCGACAAGCTTCAGACCGTTACATGTCAAAAAATGTCTTTTCAATTACCCACTTTTAACATAAATTAAAAAGTCTTAATTATCATTGTTTACATAGGATTACATAAAAGCTATGAAAGATGAGAAATGATCAAATGTTGAAGTCTAGAGCACTCATAAGATACCAAAGTCCATTAGTAATCATAAGGTATCCATGATAACTTAGATCTAATAAGTTCCTCTCTCCATGATAGTATCTCTAAGGCTTGGTGCTTCACTACAAGGCCTATTCCTTTGGGGTAGCTAGATATGTTTGCTCTTATTGGTACACTATATAATCACGAGGCCATTTTTACTCCTAAATTTTTAGTGTGTTGGCAAAGTGGCTCTTCCATCTATTATCTAATAACCCTCTAGTATCTTGATGAATTTTGAGTATCTTACATTCAATGCAATTATTCCACCCAAGGTTAAATTGAGGTTATTAATATTTATCTCACCATCATTTTGTAAATGAGAGAGGTAGTTGGGAATAATTTGGCTAAACTCATCTATCCAATCCTTGGAGCCTTTCTATTGATCATCATCCCTTAGTATCTTAGGCATGAACTACATCTTTAGTATGTGAAATGAATCCATTCTTGCCTTGATCTTGTGGTCTTCTCCATATATGTATTGAAATTCATCTTTGACCATTTGAAACATTTTATTAGTAGGATTTAAATTTTTGGGGGCATCAATACTCTGTAAAATTATACACAAATTTATTAAGGTGTGATGTATAGGTTTCCATTTCTTGAATAAGGGGTCTAATATAGGTACATGGGCCTTCATCTAATCAACTGCTTGTGACAAGGAGACATAACATTCATACACATTTTCCAATTTATCAACAATTAGTTTAACCCTATGATCTAAGATGTTTTCCAATATTCTAAGGGTTTGTCTCTTTGCTCCTTCCTTTGTTTCTTCATTAGTCTTTTTCAACTTCTCAATTTCTTATTTTAGCACATTTACTTGTTCAACAGTGATTACACCTGTATCAATATGGATGGTAGAGGGTTGGTATACTATTAATTATATGCTTTGGGAAGGACATGTTCCCTTAAACTACTCTTTCAATTTCACATTTTCTATGAATAACCTATTCACTTCATCATTCAGATTAGTTTGTGCTTTCTCATATTCTACCAATCTAAGCTCCATACCTTTAACTATAGCCCTAGTAAACATTTTTGAGTGCATTGTCATAATATCTACTTCTAATGTTGATGTGTCTTGAAGTGTCTTTACCATGGCAGACCCTCTCATTTCTTGTACAACATCAAGAAATCTTGGTTTTTATATTCTTTTTTGCTTTGTCCAAAAGGCTAGGGTTTTAATTCTTGGATTGTAACCTATGCCACTCATTCCTTTATCTAAATTGAATTTAGAAATCAACATGGGATATTCTTGGCTTCTTAATTGATCCACTAAGCATATATTTTTCATCTACATCCCATGAATGATCAGTATGTTTCTCTTCAATACCAATTTTTTGGCCTCTTATGGGTTGATATTCATTTCATTGATCTTGAGCTTCTCAAAGGTCTGAGAAATAATCTAATCATGTTGGGACTCTTTAGTACCCATCTTATTAATTTGGAGTCTCTTCTTAATTTTTCTCATTTTCACCTTAATCCAAAAATATTTAAACTCAAGGGTCTAGATAAATTCATCATCTTCAATAAACCTAAGAGCAACAACCACTCTTTCATCATCATGCATCTCCTGATCATTATGTGCATGCACATCCACCCTTTCTTCTAGTCTATGAGCCTAAATTTCAAGTTCAATGAGTGGTTGATCTACTTCATTATCATATTCAAATTCATTATCACATTTCCTACCTCCTCTATATCCCCCACCTCTTCACTTAATTCATATGCCACTAAGGGGGTACTTCTTGTGTCTTTTGCTTCTTAGGCTCTGGTTGCTCTGGAGGTGATTCTAATTATACTATAATAGTGTTTGGAAGGGGTTATATAGTGATAATACCACTTGGCCTCTTAATGGGAAACTTGGTGGGTTTTAGAGACTGCTCCTCAAGTTCCTTTGTTGGTTGAACATACAACCTTTCAAAGTTGTCAATTATCAAATTTATCCTCTTAAGAGGATCCCCTTCGTCCACATAAAAACCTAGGAATTTAGTGTCTCTCTTATTCTTCTCTTCCTCAAATATTTTTATGATTTCCCATTTCCTTTTCCTCTAAAACGCTTCATGAGGGGTAAGGTAATTTCTTATTACATCTTTTTCACAATCAACCTCATGGGTAATCCTAGCTCTAGTGAGTAGTGTTTTCCTTACATAGTTTATATGTCCTTTAGGGTCAAATACCCTTTCCCCTCATGAATTAAAAGAATACCTTACCTTCAAATAAATTTGTATCTCTTCTAGAGTATTAGACCCAATGGAGAATTCCCCACATATAGTTAAGTCAGGCAGGAATGTCCCCTTTTTTTGCCTCTTCATAACATCCTACTCTATCTATAGTATTTGCCAAATAAATTCCAAAAATGCAATTTGAAGGGAAACAAACTTAGGTATAATGTGTAGGGTTTGAGGACACCCATAAACTCGTATCACTGTTTGGTCTACTAGAAAGAACTAGTCACCAAAATTATAGGTATGTCCCTGTTCTGGCTTCAATGATAAGGGTCTTAATAATTATATAATTTCAATGGGAAATCTTGGTGAAATGTGACCAAGAGTGGTCATGAAATTTATTAAAAAATCATCATGAAATGTCACATAATCAATATTCCTACATCTGCTATCCCAGATGTAACACCAATGTTACACAGGTAACCTATTTCCTTGTTGGTCAGTCATCCCCAAGCACATTATTTTAGTCCATTTATCTCTATTATGATATAATATTAAATGACATAGCAAGGAATATTTTTTTAAGTGATAGGGGCTAGGTTTTTTCTCACTTGTAAGAATCTCTCATGCAGTCCTTTCCCAATTAGAGAAGGAAAGTCATACTCAACATTCACTTTAGGGTTTGGAATCCTCATTTCCATCATCATGCGACTAATTGGCATATTCTCTTGAGAATAAATCCCAAGCACATGGTACAAAGCAAAATAAACTCTTTTAAAATAGACTTGAAAGTCTTCCATGTAAAATGGATCATTGTTGGAAGGGGAAATACGCATCCTTTTATTGCTTGCACCTCACTTTTATCCAAATCAATCTTGTTGATGGCTTGCTTATTCAACATGAAACACTCTACAATTGTTTTTTTAGTCAATACCACTAATGGTGAGCTATCTAGCATTCTTACAGTCCTAGTAGCTAGGTGGTAATGTTGTGCCAATACTCTAATAAACTCAACATCTATGAATATGTTTGGGACTATTAGTTTGGCCAAGTCTAAGGTCCAAAGATTCGAAACTAGAATCTTACCATCCTTCTTATCATAGAATTACCAAAATAAATCCCACTTGAGATAGGAATAAATGGGTCTCTACATCCATGAGCTACATCTCTAAACACATTTTTGAATCCCTTGTCTATTGAATTGGGTAACACATCAAGTATGAACTATTGTAGAGTTCTCTTTTTGATTTTAGAGGTTGTGGCTTCTTCCTTATTACTCATAAGTTCACTTCTTTTGGGTGGCATGATGAAGAATTTTATCCTACTTGATTTATTTAAGTGTCTACTTGTAGAATTGAGAAAATTCACTTCTTAAACACTTGTTATAGAGGGTTTCTATGAAATTACCCATGAAATAATAGCTACAAAATCTTCCTCCTTGAACTCCCTTGCCTCTGATATGCTAATTTGTGTGAATGATTGTAAAAATGGTATCAAATATTTTTGTTACTAAGCTCGGTCACCTCACTATTAATGTTAATTCATTCAAAATATTTTGAGTTTGAATACATTCTTTTTATCTTAGGAAATTGAATGATTCACTGCAGTAACACTCTATGATATCAAGATCGATGTGGGGTAGAGGTATGGTAGAGTTAGAATTTTACTCTCCTTGAACTCCCTTGCCTCTGATATGCTAATTTGTGTGAATGATTGTAAAAATGGTATCAAATATTTTTGCTACTAAGCTCGATCACCTCACTATTAATGTTAATTCTCAAAATATTTTGAGTTTGAATACCTTCTTTTTATCTTAGGAAATTGAATGATTCACTGCAATACCACTCTATGATATCAAGACCGATGTGGGGTAGAGGTATGGTAGAGTTAGCATTTTACTCTCCCCACTATACCATACACCTTCACTTTTCTTACTGTAGGACAATGGGTCAGCTAGTCTCATGCCATCACCCCACGCACACCCCATTGGACTCTCGTGGGGTGGAGAAATGACCTCAAAAAATGTGGTTACAATGACATGGCATTGTATCGGGTGGGTGAGGATATATTGCGTTTGTTTGGGCCCTTCCACTTTTACTATCTTAAACTATTAATCCTGTCATCATCACCCATTGTCATTATAAATTATATATATTTTGACATAATAATTTAAATATATATATATATATATATATATATATATATATATATATATTGAATAACATCAAGATGTATTAATTTTGAGGTATTTTTCTTAGATTTATTATATAATTTCATCTATTGTTTTAATCTAGTTGTATCATTATTATTGATCTTGAAATAAAAATTATTGACAAAAATAAGTTCGTAACTCTATCGTATGTTTAAGATATTACAATTTTTCAATTGCATTCTCCATATGAGAAGTAAAATTGTTTTATGACAATCAAATATACATCAAATTTAAGGGAAGTCATTTTTATTGACATCTCACTCTATTACGTTCCATTAACACTACTTATCCTCATTTTTATTGTAGGTTACTTCTATCAACATAAATAAAATAACATAAACTATTATAAATCAACATTCTTCATCAATAAAACTTTAACATTTAAATTTAAATAAAAAAAAAATCTAGTACAAAATATGATTGAATATATTATTGTGTAAAAAAAAAAATTATCATATTTATGTATTTATATGAATTCAGCAAAATAAAATATATTAAGTGGGTTATAGTCCAATGGTGAAGATGATGGTGTAAAAGACGTTGCCTAGCCATTCACCAAGGTACAAATCTCCTCCAGGATCATGCTCTGAGTGAATTTGGTATAATTAATATGTGTAAAAACAAGATTTCAATCAAGAAAAAATAAAAATTAATTAACATATAATAATTATATTAATAATTTTACCATGTATATTATAATTAATTTAATTTATATATTAATATATAAAAATTATATTATAAATAAAATATGTAAATATATTGACACACTTTAAAGAATACAAAAGAGAAATTTAAATTTAAAACAAATAAATAGAAAAAATAATAATTCTACATTTTAAAAGGATTAAAAAACATAAATCTTATTTAGTTAAATAAATCATATTATTTTTAAAAAATATTTAAAGTAATAAATTATGTAATAAATGTAAAATCCATAAATTTTGTTACTTTCAAAAAAAATTATTATATTTAAAATGATAAATTATATAACAAATGTCAAGCTATATAAATCATTGAATCTAGAGCTTTTAACTAAACCACCATATTGAGTGATTGTTCACCGCCATATGGTGGCTTAATTATAGTGGTTGAGTGACTATTCACTGCCATACCATAGTGTCACTATTTACCCCTTATAGGGTTGCAATTTATTTTAGTTATTTGCATGTTCTCATTGCCACCTTGCGCTATTCATATGTGGTTGCTATAGTGTGGTATTGCAGTAAGCATTTTTACATTGACCTATATGTCCCGCCATCCCACACATACCTCTACTGACTATTGTGGTAGTGCAGTATTGGATTTTTTATGTATTTTAGGTAGGAATATAAGGTTATATTATGAATGAAATATTTTAGATATCATTTTATTAAAACTATTGAACAATTTTCTAATTTTCTAGTCTCTTAGTTTTAGTTTTTAGTGTCAGTCAGGCCAAAGGGATCATTTATTTGTTTGTAATGAGGAGGCTTAGTCAAGTAGAGAGACTTTTATCATAAAAATTAGGGCTTTAGTTTTTGGGCTCAAGACTCTTTGTGATAATTAAACCAAGCAAATTTTGGAGGTTCTGACATAGGGGTTGTCATTTTTCAAAATTTTGCCTAAGTATGGAACCCTTGTAACTTAAGGATTTTGGTCTTATAATTCATCATTGACCTCTTGTTCCATTTCTAGTCTTTTGAAGTTCTTACACTAAAATTTGATGAGGAGATTTAAGTTAGGGTTTAATTGACCAATACCTTTGCCATTGATGTCAAAGGAGAAGAATTGAAGCAGTAAAACATAGCATGATCTAGAACAACATGACAGTACTAAAGTTAGAGGGACCATAATAGTAAGGGGGAACATGATAGGGAATTCTACTTTTTTTTCCTCACAAATTGTTTAATAGTATAGGTTAAATATTTTTTTCACCTAATGTTAAGATATCTATATGTATTATTAAATCACAGATGTTCATTATTGTTTCTTTCACATAGACATATTCAATGCATGTGGAGGCTAGAAGCTATATTACAAACTAAAGCTATCCAAATATCAGAGAAATGACTATAATTTATTTCCAAGATTTTAAAGAGTTTTTTACTTTCACAGGTATCTTGTTGCATTATTTGATACTTGCTTGCTTCTTTTCATATCTAGAAGTTCTAGAGAAGTTAGAAAAGTCTAGCATCTAGAAAACATATAAGACACAAGAAATTATATTATAACTAAAAAAAATTAATTTAAACTAAAGTAAGAAAACTAAGAAGAATGATTAAACCTAACTTTAAATGCACTTCAAATCAATAGTGAACATCTCAGGTTTTGAATATAATGTACTAGTAGAATAATGATGATTACATTCAAAAATGTATCAGTAAAACAATAGTGAATAAGCACACCTATACTCAAATATTTATTACATTCAATAATAAATTAAACCATACATATAACCAAAGTTTATGTGACAAGTTAACAAGTTAAGGTGACAAAACATCATCATAATCATCTACATTGCCACCAAGATCAGAATCCTAATCACTGATGTCCACATCTATTGATTTTATTCCTAATCCTCATATGTGACATGAAATACATTATCTCTCCCAATATATTCATTGGTAATCAAAATATCCTCTTTAAACACTCCATCATCATATTCATCCACTTCTTTGAATGTTTTTTTATTAATCAACATATTGCCCATTAGGTATTATATCAACAACTTCCATGAATTTTCATTTCAAATAAAACTCTATTTGAATGACATATGACGATCTTGGGCTTCTTACATCATCAATTAGAAATGATTGGTTAATTTGAAGAGGGGAAACATATGACTTATCTGTCTCTGATAAAAATTATCATGTATTTTCACGTGCAAATCCATACTCATCAAATTATACTATGAATGGTCAGATCCACTTACATTTTAATAATATAGGAATATTTTCACCAAAATACATTAATTTATTGGATGAATCCAACATAAAATTTATCCTCAATTTTTTGATTAAATTCAGCACTAACAACACAATCACAAGTTGTCTTTCCTTTGCCTTTTTCTTCCACTCTTAAATGACTACCATAGGCCCACATTCCACTAAAATGCATAGCCCATAAATGTGAAGATTTTGAAAACTCAATTTCCTCCATTGTTATATGTTGACCTTCTTCTATTGCATCACTGACTACATTAACAATCCATTCTTCAAATTTTTGAAAAGAATCACCTTCAATCAAATCATGACACCTACACTTTTGATGTTGATGTTGCATCCAAGTTTGATTCTCTTCTTTATATTTTATACATAGAATATTAATGTACAAATAGTAAGATTAATAATATAAATGTGTAAATGCAATTGAGTAAATAAATTATTGTGTAATTTTTTTACCTACGCCATTTATCTAACAAAGATTTGTTTTGAAGAATATAGGCATGTATCACACTTCTTTCTTGATGTGATAGCTTGAAGCGACATTCATTACCTTATAATACTTCACGTGTAACTCTCTCATATTCATCATCATACCATACACATCAATTGACTTTTTAAAAATCCTTCATATATTATGTGTAAAATCCCATGGCCTCTTGAATTGAATATCCCTCAGACATGCTGCCTTCTAGTTTTTCCCTAATATGAATAGTTTTTTTCAAAACTTTCATATATCATTCTATAGGATACATCCATCTCATTCTTACCAGGCCACAATGCTCTATTTCATATTCTATATGTATTAAAAAATGTATATAAATGTTAAATATTATTGGTGGAAATTCCCATTCTAATAGACAAAGGACTTCAACAACCTCCTCCCTTAAACTATCAAAATTCAAAGGATCTAATACATGTAAACTCATTCTCTTTAATATTAGGCTCAACCTTATAATTTCTAATCTTGGCCCTTTTTCCAAACTTTATATACTTACCATAATAGGTAAAATATTCTTGATTATGACATGATATTCATGGGTCTTGAGGCCTCTTAAGCTATTAATGTCAGTTTGGCTTCTAATACTACTACTTATATATCCAGTGAGAAATTGAGTCTGAGACATCAAATGTAAGAATTGTGCATGTTGTTCCTTTGTCCAAACATAAGGAGCACTAGGTTTTCCATATTTTCATCATCATATTTTTTAACCCAAAGATTTCAATGAATCTTTAGTTGTCTAAAGTCTTCACATGATGAAATAGTATCAAAAGCACCAAAAAGAGTTCATATAATAGCATAGGCTATACTTTTCTCAATATGTATAAAGTCAACTATATGCCTAATGGCTATATCCTTAAAGTATGGTATCTTATAGAATATTCAAAACTATTTTACACCACTTTAAGTACATAGATCATAGCTACTACTAGCAATCCTATTAGTTTCAATTATAAATGACATTCTTTTATGTCCATTCTCAACAATGTAATCACCCATTATTAGCAATGGTTCTTCAAAATTCTCTTCTTGACCATCGAAATGTGTTTTTGTCAATGATATGGATGATCCATTTGAAGGTAAGCATGATTTCCATAATAAATACACTTATGAAAACTTCTTGAGTGCCTCACAATATATTTAAAGTTCCAAGCAGGACATCCATGGTATCCATGAACAGTGAGACCAGACAATGTGCCATATTCAAGAAGATCATGAATCATAAACAATAAGGAAGATCTTAAAATTTATTTGATTGAATGACCATCCCTTAATGATTTAATTGCTTCAATTCCTTTCCATAATTCCATTATCTCATCATATAATGGCTCTAGATAAGCATAGATTCTATCTGAAGTCACACCTTTATTTCTTCATATAATCAATTATAGCATTAATAAAAATGGTTTAGTTGCTAACCATGGAGGCAAGTTATAATTTATTAAAAACACTGGCCAGTTTGACCATTTAGTACTTTGATATGAGAATGGGTTCACCCCATCTAGAGCCAAACCCAACCTTATATTATGAGGATCTTGAGAAAAATTAGGACATCTGCTATCAAATTCTATCCACATCTTAGAATTAGGCACATGTCAGTGTTTTCCATTAGTGCTCTTATTTTGGGCATGCCATTACATAAATTTAGCATTGTCTCTGCACCTATACATTAAGAGTAATCATGGGATTATCATAAAGTAGTGAAGAACCTTTCTAGGAACCACAACTAATTTCAACCCTTATCTATACCTCACTTCATGACATTTCAAACATTCACTCTCACTTGAAAGATTATTTCAAAATAATACATAACCATTTAGTGATTTGATTTTTACATTGACTTCTTTTTGTTTTAAATGTAGAGTTAGGTGGTAATAACAAACATAATAATGCCAATAACTGATCTACACTCTCATTTGTCCAACCAAGCACCACTTGCAAGTTAAGAATTTGAAAGATTTTTATCAAATGAATTAACTTGTAAATAGCATACACAGGCTTTAAAACATCCTCCATCAGCATGGACCAATCATCATTTACACCATCATTCAATATTATATCAACTTAAAACCCTACATCTAACATTGTTGCCTCTTCATTTATGTTTGATGCCACTTCATCTATGTTTGATACCACTTCATCTCTTACACTTTGCAATTATATCATATCTTCATTTTAATTTTAATCCCAAGGGCTTATACCACTATGCCCATATATTATCATATGTTGATAAATCACATTTATTTTTTTCACCTTTCCACCAAAATAGTCATTACATGGACATGGATATTTTTCCATGTCCCTCTCATCAGCTACTCTCTCATCATATGCATGGTACTGATCCATAGTCAACCTTTGACATTGATCCATATATAATGTTTTGTATTTGATTATTAATTTAGTTTCCTATTTCAATAAAAAAATAGAAATATGAAAAACTCAACTTACTCAGGATCTAATACATGTAAACTCATTCTCTTAATCACTCTTCAGCACTTACCTAGAATTCAGAGCACTTCATAGAATTAGGATACAAATCACTCTAAAAAATTAGAATTAGATCACTATACATGATATAGAGCACTCTACAGCAATTCAAATTCAAGAAACATAGCTATGCATCACTCTATATAATCAAATGTTCTACCTCTACATAAATCTTTGTGTTTAGTTTTGTGCATTTTTTACTTGTAGGATTCTCAGCTATTAATGGCTAATTAGTAGGAAACATAGAAACTACTCTACCCTCATTTTGTTTCCCATGTGCAAGAGGCAGAGATTAAAAATATATGTTATAAACTATCTATTACTACCACCTTGCCATTTAATTTCTAATATAAAAAATACCTATTATAGTTTAAAAAAATAATGGTTAAATTATAGTACACAAAGTTAAGTAAACTTTGAGGTGTTTGTATACTATTCATTTTAATTTATAGGAGCATGTTGTAATTATGAAAATCTTATTTATCACATTGACTTATGTTTAATTTACATGGCATCTACAATGTGCATTGAAGAAGATCGTGATGACTAGAAATAAACAAATGTCATTTTTATCCATGTTTTATTAAGGGCCTTCCTTGTCTAGATGATAATTAAATAAATGTTTTAGAAATGAAAAATATAATTTATGCTTGTTCTATTGATGAACCACATGCATTTAAACATATGTTAATCTTGTTAATGTTAATGAATACACAAAAAATAAAAAAATAGGCTAATGAATTCTTTATTGTAACTTTGAGCATTACTTGCAATCAAAAATTAACATGTTGAGATAAGATGACTTATTATAACAATTTATATACTCCCATGTTTGGACATATAGTATCGATTAAAATAGTTTGGTGACCACATTGATTTGATGAACTATCATAACTTTCAATTATGCCATATGAGACCATTTTTTAGGATTCCATGCACTTAATAGATTAGGCTTGCACACAATGTTACCCAAGCATTGAGGTCTAGGCTAGGGACATGAAACCATGGTTTAATGGTAATGTGATCAAAGGAATTGAAATTTGGATGTATGTTAAAATTTCAATTTCCATATGCTTCAAAATGTTTAGAGGAAACTAATGAAAAAATAGTCTGCTAAAATTAGAATTACCTATATGGTTTTGGTACTTAGTTACCTATGTAACTTCTATAAGTTACACCAACCAATAACAAACTAATTATTATGTACATGCACTACCCATACCATGAATACTTAGTGAAAAGGATCCTCAAGGATTAGGTTGGTGAATTCGTTACAAAATAATAAATTAATACCATACCCATGCATGATAACATGGAACAAAAAAGACAACTTAAAGATATGGTCACTACATTGTATTGATTATACAATGAATAAAAGCATCTAATTCTTTCACAATCTCAAGAACTCCAAATTGTTACATGGTAGTCAATGTCCTATGACAAGATACCCTCCTATTTATGTAACTCATCTCTTATAATACACTAATTTTAGTCTCCTAGCTAGATACAGTTTCCAATTAAAAAGCTATAGACTTTATGTTTAATGTAATGAGGGTTTTGAATTACCTCTAAATTCACTGTAGAGGGCATCCCAAAATTTGACTTCACTACAGAGGGCCTCACTAACTTCAAATTCATTACAGCAAACTCTAAATTCCTTGTTTGCATTTTTAAAAACCTTCAGGTCCTCTCTTAACAAGATTTATCACCCATGCAAGTAGCTGCTATACTTATATGCTAAAACCCAAAATGTCTCATGCCATCAAATTGGCACACAAACCCTCTTTGGTTGGCTCTGACTCCATTAATAATTAACAAACCCTCTTATTTGTAGAGATGCATTACAAAAATAATGCCAATTGTTCTCCCCACTCCTCCATCAAATTACCTCTACCAAATTATACACTCTTCTATACTCCCCACTCCTGCCAACAACTTCCCAATTCGTGATTAACCCTACGTGCAATACAACCCACTCTCACTAATAATTTCTCAATTCAGTTTTTTTTTTAATTACCCACTTTAATATCATATTATCTAATTTTTATTTGTGTGACTAATTATTTAGTCATTTTTATTTACGTGACTAATTTTTTAGTTGTGTTTTTTACCCAACAATCAAATTAGTCATTTATAGTCATGTTGCAAAAAATTAGTAGAATGTAATCATTTTTAGTTGTCTTAACTAAAAATTTTAGTCACGTAGTCAATTATTTTCCAAATTCTACTAGTGAAATCATGGTCACATGTAAAAAAAATATAGAACCAATGTGAAGAGGGTGAGACACATTTTTAAGGACTCTCACAATGTTTGGAAACACTAGATCAATGTAATAAATGAGGAAACCTATGGCAGTCAAGAATGTGTAGTCAGTTTTGAGTCACTATCCTTGTTGGAGTTTGTTCATGGATTACAATCCACCAATATTCCATCTAATTCCATTGAATGAGAGCTCATATAGAAAATTTTAATCCCTCAAATGCATTCTTCTTAACTCTACCTCTCTAATCGATATATAAGGAAAATTGATGGACTAATTTAATCTTGCATGAGAGATTGATTGAGAACATGAACCAATTTTATACATTTTTAGATTTTTAAAGGCAAACTAAGTAGGGAATTGAGTTTTTAGAAGCTGAAGAGACATTGATGAATCTTCCCACACATGCCAAACTATTTTACAAGCCATACAACCTTCAAACACTCCTCTTTTTTCAAGATATCTTATTTTCAACATTTAAACCTGCCAAATTCACTTATAAAACTGACAAATAACACCTTATGATATCATACATGTTGAATAAATCCTTTACAGACTTTTATTCCCATGATAACTATACAAGTCAATTTAATGACCTCAAACATGACCCTTAGATGTCATAAGACCAACTAAGCACTATGACAGAGATAAAGCATATTAGAATTGACCTCAATAAGATCATTAGACACATTTAACACCTTAGGAGATCCCTATATAGATTTTGACTATATATGGGGTTGACCTAATTTGACATATGGTCAAATTAGTTAACATGTTGGTGATTTCCTAGGGGTGGCAGGCCAACTATGCCAAAGACTAGTAGCCTTTTCCCATCCATTGGGTTATGGAGTCACATATGTATTCATTGGAAACTAAATTTCCTTTTAAAAGACAAAAAACACACTAAAAAATAATAAATAGACACACAAGACAAGAAACTAAGCAAACACACTTATGTTCTCAATAACACTTATAGAAGACACAACAAACTTAAACAAACTAGATTAAACACAAACTAACTAGAATGAATCTCTTCCTCTTGGATCAAAGGGGAAGATTGAAACATATATTTCACCATGAAATGAAAGATTGAATGAGGCATATTGTGTCTTGGGCCTTAGCACTTGTATCTCTAACTCCATGATGTTTGCCAATCCCCTTGGCATGATCTTCAATGCAGTCAAGGTAGATATAACTAGATCACTTATGTAGGTGAAGTCCTCTTGAATTTAAACAACCTAAAATTTCTCATGGGTCTCCTAAATTATAATATTCAATCATGATTTGAAAAAACATACCTCTTTGACTTTTATGGTGCTTTGAGAGAGATCAGGTTGTTCATCAACTGCAAGCTCCTCAAGCTCATTTATATAATCCAACTAATCATGGTCATTGCCTTTCATGGAAACCTCATTCTCTATCCTCTTATTCATTTGGTCTTCAACTTGGAAAATTTATTCAATCTCTTGAAAAAGCCTTATCTGTTGATGCCAATCATCTTTGTTTTCCTTATCTTTGAGAACCACCAACTCTTCAACTTTATCTTATTATTCGTTGAGCATTTTATCAAAGTCAAAACTAAATAAAATTTCAATAGGCTGGGATAGCATAAGGTCATATTTTGAGAGCACACAATCAATATTTAAGGTAGTTTATTCTTTAATGGTATTTGCAGGTTTAAGCTCATTATCATGTTCATAAACATCATCCAACTAATCAAATATAAATCCCTTCTCAATAACTTATTTGTTAATATCTATTATCTTCAAATTATGCACCCTAGGACACTATATGAGGTTCATATAATTTGATGAAACATGGAATCACCTCTCAAGTTGTGGGTGAACTTGTAAGAGAGATGAATCTCTAGATTATGAGGGTTAGCTCCCTAGATTAATATTTAAGTGCTTATCACCTAATCTAATGATTTTTTATGGGAAAAGGGTTAGGATTTTTCATGAAAATGAAACTACACTATAGGTAATACACCAAGACATATCCCATAGACTATCACACTCCTACTAAGCAACAAAGCTTTCTAAGACCAATTCTAGGCATTGAAGGATCCTAACATAGTGTTTCAATTTGAAGATAAGCATACATAGGATAATAAATAATATAATTGATCTATGAGGGCATATTACACACCATATATACAATTTAATACTTGAATAGGAGCCTAGTACATTCATAAACTTCACTTAACCTGTTAAAATCAGAATTGTTGCTTAAACATGAAGGATAAAGAGGAGTAAGGATGACACCATCACTTAGCTCCACTATACATCACTCAAACACTTAGGAAAAATGTTATTAAATCATAATCAGACTTTTATTAAATTTTTGAAGACAAACTTCAATTTCATACTAGTAGGGCCTCACCATACTAGCTATGGTCTCATTTACAATAGCCAAGATGACTCACATTTATAGAATTTGGAAGAAGAGAGAGAAGGGAGAAGTTGAAGAGGTAGAAGGACAAGTTTCAAAGGTGAAAATAAGTTATAATTAATGTTAATAAGGTGTATGAAGAGTCATGAAACTGATTTTGACCTCATTTTATCCCAAATTATCCTCTTCTCCAAGTGTGGCATTGAAACTCTTCCACAGGCATCTTTGAGTATTGAAACTCCCTCTTGACAAGTGGAAAAAGGCAACAATTTGATCATGAGATATATTGAATATTTAAATTTTAATCCAAGGGACTCTTTTAAATCATCTTGAATAATCTCAAATAGTTACATTACTTGAAATCATCAATTCCCCTCTTAGGTGTCACAAGGCCTCCTTATCTCATTAGGCCTAATTTGGCCAAAATAGCAAATATTTGGATTTCGCTTAATTGGTGAAATTTTTATTCATAAAATTCCTATTATAATCATATTATACTGAAAAAAATTAATTTTAAATCATCAAGCTCTCACCAAGACACTATTTTGCTTATAGAGCCTTCATTAGGCCTAGTCCTATAATAGCCCTATTTTTACACAAGTCTCCTTGTGTAGGATAATGTAAAAACCTAAAAGACTAAGTGAGATAATTTTTTAGTACCATTTTTATCCATTACTCTCTATTCCAAGTTTCATTTTTCTAAACTTAATGCAAGTGTGCTTTTTTAGATCCATTAGTCCTCCCAATTAGGCCTCTTTAGCCTAGAAGACCAAAAATGTTCATTTTGAGATCCCACATGTGTGAAATAATAAATTAGCCTATGATTCAATTTTTTCATCTCTTTATAATTCCTCATGTTGAATTTGAGCTCTTGATCATATGTATAGATCCCTGTTCTAGTATTAAGTGCTCTTTCTTAGCCTATTTTGTACAACCATGTACTTGTGGTTATGGACCAGTGGCATGGGATAAACCTCAAGGTATATATATACATCATATTGATGATTTCAAAGCTTTAAAAGTCTATTTTATTTCCTTCATTGTCCTTTCTCTCTCATCGGGTCCTAAACAGGCTTCTTGGTGGGTTTGGATCACCTTACCCTCTTAACAATAGTACAAATAAATGTTACATTGAATAAATTAACTAATGGAACAAATTTAAATATAAGGGACCCCTAAATACTCTCTAATCACCTCCATGTCCCATTCAAAATTTTATGAGATTTCCAAGCATTTGAGGTTGGTCATCCATGTCTTTTCTACACATTTTGTGAGGCCTGAGTGTACTTTAAGCCAAAAAAGGCTTCTTGGATAGTTTCTATGAAATATTAAGATTCAAAAACCTCTTTTTATGTATATAAAACATTATCCAGTCATAAAAATATCTCATCAATATCTATAATTGAAAATGACCACCCTTTTGGAACTAGGCTTAGACCTTGCCAATGGGTTTGCCTATAACCAAAGCCTCAAACTAACCCTTTTGATATTTTATTTTCATATATATAGATTATACACATAAAAAAATATCTCTATTAACATTAATTAAAACATTTGAATTATTGGAAAAATTTAGAATTGGAAGTGACCATCCTTACTAAGCCATTTGCTTACCATTCCTTCCCAAAGTGATTGCAACCTTTATAGTGTAAGGTACCATGTCTGATTCCAAGGATTATACCAAGGTTTTATAGTTATTTTTAGGTCCCATAAAGCTTATCCAACCTAAATCTGATCCTTTATTTCCCTCTGGTCATCAATTTCATCATTTTCCCCAAGATTGTCACCTTCATGTATGGGAAAACTACCCCTGCTCTGAGACAAAACAGAGAGGGTTTGAACTATTTGAATTGGAAAATTGATAATTATATCATCTTAATTATGTATTTATGGATTATTTTACCAAATTTGGGAACCTAAATCCATTTATACTTCCATCCAACACCATTTCCAAGGCAGACTTTATGAACCAATCAATCTATGAAGGTGGGCAGGGTATGACTATGTTTGAATGCTTTAGGGATTGACTTGAGTTTTATTGTGATATGTAAAGAACATTAATTAATATAAAATCCTACTCAAAGCTTTTTATATCCTATTTACCTTTGAACCACTTCATTCCTTTGGAATTATGAATTAGTTATATGATTGTCTAGGAGGGAACTCTTGTTTAGCATGTTTATTGTAGGTGATTTGGAGCTTGGTTCATGCTTTGTGGACCCAATACAACATAATATGATGTTTTAAACTCATATTAGTGATCCTCCATAAATTTTAATAGGCTTAATTTCAATTATTTGTTCCAATGCACCTCTTATTCTCAAGATCAGGTCACTGCTCATTAGGACTGAGACAACCCCTTAACAGCTACTTGTAGGTACAAACTAAGCCTTGATTCAGGAGTGTGGAATATTTATTCATATTTAATTTATCATGGAATATACTCATGCTTGGAATTATCTTATAAACCCTCAAAATAGCATAATTTTATGTTTAGGCCCTCAACAAGTACCTCTCTACCTTGACCATGATAGTCATGTTTTAGGCCTATTGTAGGTGATTAGGTGGTGTTTAGGGTTTGTTTGATAGTGATCTATCTTCCCATGAAGGTCCTTGAAATCACCAAACACTCTCTTCCTCTTTAAAGGATCAAAACAAGCTCTAAATTCCAACTTCCAACTCATTGTTTACTAACCTAGTTGTAGGTGCTCCTTCCCATGCCTATTTATGGATAGGGAAGGGCTTAGTAAGTTTCAAAACATCAAATTCCACTTTTTCACTATAATTTTGGCTCATGGATTCTATTCAGATCATTTATGATGTTTTTTAATTTGATGGAATAGTTAGAAATTTCCACTTTGAAGTGTAGTGTCACCTTTTATCAACATCATGTAGGTCATCACTGCCATAATTTAATGATTTTTTGTCATTTTTAGAGGTGGAAAAATCCATCTTCCACTCATATTATGCCCCTCAAATTTTGAATAAGCATTGAATTTAGATATGGATACAAGGTGAACCAATAAATATCATTTATAACTCATTACATCATGGAAACAATTATCCCAAAAAATCCTTGGGATCTCTATTTTCCACTTTTAGGGATAGAGGAACCAAAATAGTCAATCATTATTTTGAAGGTGAATTTCCACTTAGCATAGAATTCTAACTCTCATGGCATGAAAAATATGAACATTTGGGTATGTTAGGACTTCAAAAATGAAGTCCATCATGTCTTTCACTCTTTGCACCTATGTCCAACTTCTTAAAGCTCTTCTGAGATGAATGTGATATGCAGGCAAGAACATGAAAGAACAAGAAAATGTAAGGATGAGACTCTCCAAGCACCTCTAATGTATTTTATAGCCTTAAATTGAACATCCTTCATTTATGATGCTTATAAATATATTCAAAACACCTTCAATGGCACCTTTAGGTGTACATTCCTGAGCATAGAGCAGTGGTAGTGAAATTGGACCAAAATAAGCTTAGGAAGAATCATTTTAAACTATTGATACCTAAAAAATCAAGAGATTTGTGTAAAAACAATGAATAAGCCTTGATAAACACATGGAAAAACTTCCCCTATCATATCAAATCAAAATCTTTTGAAACAATTGTAAATGATGACCCGTTCTTAGATGCACAAGCATAAAAAAGCTACCTAAAGTCAAATTGATTGTTCATAAAGGAGGTGACACCAAATTGCATCTTATTTATATGAAATTTAATTACACTCAGAGTACTATCCACCCATAGAACAACTATTTCTATTTCCACTTGTACGGCCCATGCCAAGTGATTGAATTTGGCTTTTCTTTGCTTGCTAAGTGAAATTAGAGGAAAAAAATTTGAATATGAACTTTATTGAATTATACTTGAAATTAAAACATGTAAATGACCTATGGGGAGGTTAAGAATCACTCCACCATGTTTTTAATTGATGGTGAACTTGATAAGTCTGTACAAGTGCCCAAAAATTCCTATTTTTGAGGAAAAATTGTCATTCCTTGATCAGAACAGACTTATAACTATAACATGACTTATTATGACATGATTTGACCTTATCCAAATTTATATCCACCTTGATGACATATTTTATAACTCCCACCATCTGTATAAGTCAATTAATTAACTAGAAAAGTGGCTAAACGACCCATTTACCAAATGAAACCTAGAAAATGGCCAATTTGTGACTTGAAGACACCTTGAAACAATTAAAAGACAATTTTAGGACATTTTAAATGCAATTTGGCATTGTGACTAAGTTTGACTAGGTTTGACCAATGTTGACTTTGGTTGACTAAGCCAATATAAGGAGGATGGGTTTTAGCAAGGACTAGGGAAAGGGTAAGTGAGACATGTAGGAAAATAGATGACCCCATAGGACATGAAAATTTATATATAAGCTAAAAATAATAGGTTTTGAACCAAATTTTACTTTGGTTCAAATTTGGTCAACATTCTTAGTGATTCCCAGGTGTGGCATGCCTGCTATGCCTAAGACTAGTTGCCTAATCCTTCCATTGGGCATGGAGTCACACATATGAGCACTATAATTGAATTGAATAAACATTTTAATCAAGGGAAACAATATATTTTACATACACACACAAAATTAGAGACACACATGAAACCAAGGAAAGGAAACACACTTGTGCAATGAAGTACTTAGGAAACACTGAAATAAACACACTCTAAAGTATACAAACTAAATAGATAGAATTGATATTCCTAGATCAAAAGGAAATATTTTCATACCATCTCCTTGAAATGTAATATAATAGTGTGCAATCTTACACCTAGGTTTTATCCTTTTTTATTCAATACCTTTCTTACTTCCCATGGTGCTTGAATTGACTTCATCCAGTTTCACAGTCAAGAACATGTGTTCAATAGAAACATAATCCTATTGATTGGTTTGAATGGAAAAAATAGTCCTTGGTTCAAGTGGTTTTCCATTTATTCTAGACTCATTTTGATCTTCAACCTTAACCTCAATCTCAATTGGCTTTTCATCATCAAGGTTGTATTCATTTTAAAAGGTAACGTCTCCATCAAGCTTTGGTGGTTCTAGCATCTGAATGCATAGGAGAGGTTCTTCAAAACTTACTACCTCTCTTGTCACCTTGTATTATCAATCCATCTTATGTACTTTATCTTCTTGAGATGAATCATGCTTACCTTGCTCTTCTTTTGGAGGTGTTTCATGATCTTCAATAGGTTCAATTGTAACATCTCCTTCAAAACTCTTCTCAAGCTCTTCATGAAGTGGAGATGAATCATCCAATCTCAAGAAAAAAATTTCAAGATCATCAAAAAATTATAACTCTTCATGATTAATAGAAAAGACTTGAATTTTATCAACATTCTTACCAATCTCCTATGGAACATCATGTTGGCTAATAAGCACCTTTTCTTCACCTTGTGTTTCAAGTTGATCATCATCATCTTCTATGAAGCATGAAAATTCATCAATCCACTCAAGGTCTACTTATTCTTATCTTACCATTGAAGTGTCTTATTATTACAAAACATTTATTGGCTACTCAATTTCATTATCTCCTTCTTCAGTGTGTTCAATGAACTTATCCTTGATTTCATCCTCTCCCAACTCTTGTGGAGTCTTAGGAATAATTAGTTGATGTGAAGGTAGTAGAGAAGAAGTACTGAATGGTAATCCTTTAGGTGATTTATCAACCTTATCCATATTTTTATATTCCTTTTGAAAGTTCATAAGAATGGTACTTTGGCTGCTACCTTCTCCATGAGTATCCCTTTGCATGAGGTTTTATTCTTCTGATGTGAGGAAAGGAATAGCTCTTTCTCATGCCGCTAAGACTTGACAACCTCCTCCACCATCATTCACAAACTAACCTTGATATTGTCCCCAATGATCCAAATGTTCCTCTCCTTGAACTAGGTTGGTATGGACTGGAACAATAGCCTTTATGGATGGAATGGAATTAGGATTATAGTTGTTAGGTTACGTATTAAAAACTTGATGACTTTGATGATTGTATTAGGGATTGGGTGGAGTACTTACTAGTAATTGAGCTTATTTTATCTAAGCTTGTAATGACCTAATCATTTCATCTTTGTCTATATCATTATCCACCTTCCTAGGAGTGATTATAGACTTGACAATGGCATTGATAAATTTATCTACACTTGGGGTTTCAAATGAACTATGAGATAACAAAGGCATAGAAAATCTAGGGGATAATTTCCCATCTCATATTAAAATATTATTAACTTCAATAGCTATCTCATATTCATTAGGTAGAGTAAATCCTCCCATTAATTGTAACATTACTACCACATCAGTGCCAATGGCCTTGAGATAAGCGGGGAACATAAATCTTGGAGGGGGTCTCATGATAGGTGGAAACCTATTCCATGTTATTTGAAATATTTCCTTTAAATCTCCCATGGATTCATTAGGATTCCTATTTATCACATTCAACTAATGGATTAGTGAAGTGTGATCACTCTTATTCTCAAAACTTTTCACCAAAAACTCTCCAAATCCATCTAAACTAGTGATGTAACCACCTCCCAATGTCGTATACCAATCAAGTTATTTACCCTTTAGAGACATGGTAAGTAACCTAATAGCTATATTGACTTGAGTGATATTTTGGAAATTTCAAAAATTTAAGATGTCCCTAATGTGTTCAAATGGGGTAATAGGACCTTATCTATTGAAGCTAGGGCGACTTTTAGTAGCATTAGGAGGAATATGGTCATATGCAAGAAGATTAATTAGATTTTGGGTGTTAAAGGTTGGGATAGCATGTTTCCTAGCCATCTCTTTTTCCTCTTCCTAACCATGAAATATAATGTGGAAAAATTGATCTAAAAATAAATATTCTCACCTTTTGGAGTCACCAAATGATAGATTAGAAACACTTATGCAACCTTGGGCTTATGAAGACCAACATTCACCTTGACATCGAAGCAATTAGGACCAGCTATCCCATTTGGTATACCAAAACTATTGTCTTCAAGTTTTATACCTTAGGACACTCTATGAGGTTCCTATAATTTGATGCAATATGTAATCATCTCTCAAGTTGTGGGTGAACTTGTAAGAGAGATGAATCTCTAGATTATGAGGGCTAACTCCCTAGATTCATCTTTAAGTGCTTATCACCTAATATAATGCTTGTTTATGGGAAAAGGGTTATGAGTTTGAATGAAAAGGAGACTACACTAAATAGGTGATACACCAAGACATATCCCATATACTATCACACTCCTAATAAGCAACAAAGCTTTCCAATACCAATTATGGGCATTGAAGGATCCTAACATAGTGTTTCAATGTGAATATAAGCACACATAGGATAATCAACAAGATAAATGATCTAGGAGGGTAGATTACACACCATAGAGATAATTTCATACTTGAAGAGGATCTGAGTACAATCATACACTTCACATGACTTGTTAAAATTGTAACTCTTACTTAAACATGAAGGATAAAGAGGAGTAAGGATGGCACCATCACTTAGCTCCACTATATATCACTCACACACTTATAAAAAATGTTCTTAAGTTAGAATAAGACTTTTATTCAATGTTAAAAGACAAAATTTAATGTCATACAAGCAGGGCCTTGCCATACTAGCTGTGGTTTCCTTTACAATAGCCAAGATGACTCACATTTATAGAATTTGGAAGAAGAGAGAGAAGGGAGAAGTTAAAGAGGCAAAAGGACAAGTGTAAAAGGTGTAAATAGGTTAAAATTCATGTGAATGAGGTGTAATAAGAGTCATGAAACTGATTTTCACATCATTCTATCCCAAATTAGCCTCTTCTCCAAGTGTGGCATTGAAACTTTTCCACAAGCATCTTTGAGTATTGAAACTCCCTCTTGACAAGCGGTAAAAGTAAATAATTTGATCATGAGATATCTTGGAGAGTTAATTTAATTCCCAAGGAAAATTTTAAATCATATTGAATCATCTCAAATAGTTACATTACCTGAAATCAACAATTCCCCTCTTAGGTGTGACAATGCCTCCTTGTTTTATTAGGCCTAATTTGGCCAAAATAGATAAAATTTGGATTTAGCTTAATTGGTGAAATTTTTATTCATAAAAATCCTAGTATCATCATATTTGACTTAAAATAATCCATTTTAAATCATCAATCTCTAACC
>JARHVA010000266.1:5987500-6142500 GCA_037957365.1 Torreya grandis
ATTATCTTATAAACCCTCAAACTATCATCATTTTATGTTTAGGCCCTCAATAAGTACCCCTCTACCTTGACCATGACGATCATGCTTTATGCCTATTATAGGTGATTATGTGGTGTTTAAGGTTTGTTTGATAGTTCTCCATATTACCTTAAAGGTCATTAAAATCACGAATCACTCTCTTTCTCCTTCAATAATCAAAACAAGGTCTAAATTCCAACTTCCAACTCATTGTTCACTAACCCAGCTGTAGGTGCTCCTTCCCAAGCCTATGTATAGATAGTGAAGGGCTTAAAAAGTTTTAAAACATCAAATTCCACTTTTTCACTATAATTTTAGCTCATGGTTTCTATTTGTATCATTTATGATGCTTTGAATTTGATGTCATAGTTATAAGTTTCCACTTTGAAGTGCAATGTCACCTTTTATCAACATCTTGTAGGTCATCACTGTCATAATTCAGTGATTTTTTGCCATTTTTAGAGGTGGAAAAATCCATCTTCCACTCATCTTCTACACCTCAAAATTGGCATAATAATTTCATGTAGATATGGATACAAGGTGAACCAATCAATATCATTGAGAACTTATTATATCATGACAACCATTATCCCAAAAAATCCTTGAGATCTCTATTTTCCACTTTTAGGGACAGAGGAACCAAAATAGTCAATCATTATTTTAAAGGAGAATTTACACTTAGCATAGCATTTTAACTCTCATGGAATGAACACTATGAACCTTTGTGTATTTTAGGACTTAAAAAATTAATTCCATCATGTCTTTCACTCTTTGCACCTTTATACAACTTCCTAAAGCTCTTGTGAGATGATTGTGATATGCAGACAAGAACATGAAAGGATGAGACTCTCCAAGCACCTATAATGCATTTTATATCTCTCAATTGAACATCCTTCATTGATGACACATAGAAAAATCTTCACAACACTTTCAATGGCACTTGTAGGTGCACATTCCTGAGCATATAGTAGTGGTAGTGAAATTGGACCAAAACAAGCTTAGGAAGAAGCCTCTTGAACTATTGAGACCTCAAAAATAAATATATCAGTGGAAAAACAATGGATAATCCCTAATAACACATGGAAAAACTTCCCCTATCAGATCAAATCAAAATATTCTAAAACAATTGCAAATGATGACCCCTTCTTAGATGTACAGACATAATTTTTTTTCTTAAAGTCAAAATTATTATTCATAAAGGAGGAGGCATCATATTTCATCTTATTTATATTAAATTTAATTAAACTTAGAGTACTATCCACCCCCAAAATCACTCTTTCCAATTCCACCTATACGACCCATGCCAAGTGATTGCATCTAGCTTTTCTTTTCTTACCAAGTGAAATTGGAGGAAAACAAGTTAAAAATGAAATTTATTGAATTATCCTTGCAATCCAAACATTTAAATTACCTATGGGGAGGTGAAGAATCACTCCCCCATGTTTTCAACTGATGGTGAACTTGAGAAGTTTGTATAAGTGCCCAAAAACTCCTATTTTTGAGGAAAAACTACCATTCCTTGATCATAACAGACTTTTAACTATCACCTGACTAATTATAACATGATTCAACCTTATCCACATTTATATCCACCTTTATAACATATTTTTTAACTCCCACTATTTGTACAAGTCAATTAATTACCTAGAAAAGTGACCAAATGACCTATTCACTACATGAAACCTAAAAGATGGCCAATTTATGACTTGAAGACACATTGAAATAAATAAAAGACCATTTTAAGAAATTTTAAATATAATTTTTCACTTTGACTAAGTTTTAATAGGTTTGACCAACATTGACTTTAGTTGACTAAGCCAATACAAGGAGGATTGGTTTTATCAAGGACTAGGGAAATGGTAAGTCAGACATGGAGGACAATAGATGACCCCATAGGACATATGAAACTTTTTATAAAATTTCAAAATAGTAGGGGTTAACCCAAATATGACTTGGAGTCAAATTTTGTCAATAATACCTTGACTGCACTCTTTGTAGATAACTGCAACATGACCTTTAACATCTTATCTTTCACTCAAGAAGATTGAATTTTACTTAATTTCACCAAGGTGGGTCTTATGGTGATTTACTCTTCGTAGTCACTTGAATCACCCTCTTGATCAGATGTGGATTGAGCTTGATCCTGTTCACTTGCTTCCCACAAGAGGTTTTTTCCTTTAGTAAGGGATGAGGTGGGAGGTTGATGGTTAAGTTCATAGTTTGGAGATGGAGTATGAGGTGTGATGGAAGGATCATGAATGGGTTTGGGGATGGAAGATTTTTTAATGAATCATATGGGAATGTATCTAGATTTTTCAATAGGAAAGACACCTTATTCACGAAGATATTCACTTTGCTCATAGCATTCTTAGGGCTCTTAAATAGTTATATGATCATTTTCAAGTCCTTTGTTTTCCCACATTCTTACTATATATATTAAGCATTGGACATAGTATTTTGCCAATTGAAATTGCAAAATGATGTTATATTGGTTTTGTTTTTCAAATTCATTCCACACATCCATCAAATTTTGAACAAAACCTCTTAACCACTCCATGAAATCATTAGGGAGCACTTCAAACTCTTCATCCCATGTTATCATCTTTTCTTAACTATCTAGTAATCTTGGCAAGAATTATAATAAGGATTTAGTATGAAATGGGATTAGATTAAGATAAGGAGGGTAATAGTGGGGATTGTGATGAGCTTCAATTTGTTGAACTAGGAATTAATATTTTGCTTCAAAATATATTGATCTCCAATCAATAGGATTATCTGATTCCTCATGACAAGACTAATAAGAATTAATTTGAGATGGATATGGAGACATTTCTTGACAAGGATAGTAGAATTCATATTGAGGTTGATAGGAAGGTACTTCATGATACTCCTATTGAGATTATTCTTCATAAGCTACTTCAGAGTGTATACACATAATATTTTAAAACTTTTATCAATTACAAACACTCTCTATCTTGTAAAAAATCATCAAGTGTCAATCTCTCTGAGTGCACACTCTAAGGGGTGCATCGAGAAAGGGGTGGGAAGACCATTGGTGATTCATAGGATTTTTTTCCCTTTTTCCACTTATTATCTACACACTTATCTTCTGAAAACCATTCTCCTAAGCTTATTCTTCTCTTTTGTACACTTCAGTCATTTTCCACCTTTAGTACCCATTTTCCTAACCTAAAACCCCTTTCGATAGTTGACATAACTATGTAAACTAGGTCAACATTGTACTCTTATTGGCAAAACTTATTTAGGGTCTAGGTCATTATTTGGTCAACCTAGCCCATAACTTAGTGATTTTTTTTTCAATAATGATACTAGGTCAACCCTATCAGTTGAAACTTTTAGAAAGGTTTAGGGTTAAATTTGCCTATATATACACAATAATTTTGATATTATTTAGATAAAAAAATAAGTAAGATCTGTTGTGCACCTTTTTATCCACCATTCTACTTGAAGATCAATCTTAGTGCTTCCTACTTTTTTTGGAGATATGGATCTTGTCTTGTGGAGAAATCTTTTGGATGCATTGATCGGTTGTGTAGCCTAGAGCTAATTTATCCTCGTCATCATTATATATCACAACAAACTCTTTCAAATCACCTTGGACAAGGGAGAGATTGAGGCTCAAAGGGTTCATCTTCAAAGGTAATTAATATTAAATTTGTTCCTCCTTTGTAAGAGTAGATAGATATGCATTTGCATTTCTCTTCCATGCATTGGGATTTCATACACATTGACATGAGTATATGTCATCTATGCATGTTTAATTTTTTTTTTTATTAGCCCCACTTTGTGCCATAAGATTTGGTGATTACTAGATTAAAACTTTACTTGTTATTAATATAGTGAATATGAAAACATAGGACTTAGTTAGGATTATTACAAAGTTTTACTTGACTAGAGGATTTGAAACCCTCCCTAGTGATATTATTTATGATAAGAAATCCCCTAATTGGGTTTAGCATATCCATATTGGTCATGTTCCTGATTATATAATGTATCCCCAAATGTAAGTGTAAGTAGGATCTATCTTATTTGAGCTAGGATTGATTTGTGGATCTAATGCATTTTTTATTGCATACATTCTGGTGAACCTAACATGAATCTAACCCTTTCACATTTTTTATATCATTTTATTTATTATTTTTCTATATCTACAATACTAGGTTGACTAGGCTAGTATAGTTTCTAACTTGTGTGCACAGGTTTAACACATAGTTGCATAAAAATGACTCTATTATTTTTATAAAGGGCTACGTCAAATATAATTTATTAGATCAAACAGGTTAACATAGTACTCTTATTCAGTCCCAGATAATAGGCTAAGTCAAATAGGTTGACTTAGTCTCTCATTCAACTTTTGAATAGCAAACTAAGTCATTCAGGTTGAACTAATATCATAGTTAGATTCTAGATAACCAACTAGGTCAACCAACCCGATATAGTCATCTTAATAGGCTTTAATAAATAGGGGATTACAAAACTAGGTCGACGTAGTTGGTAGAACTTGAAAACAATATTCAAGGTACTTCAAAAAAAATTTCATAATTCTTAACATCTTTCAACCCACCAAGGTTCCTTTCTTTCTCTCTTTCAATTCAATTTTTCCTTACAGTTTTATTTTTAAAATTTTGTAGTCTTCAAAACTTTAATCATACAACAAACTAGGTTAACTTGGTCGACTTAGTTATGTATTCTATCTTTTGATTGAAATATTAGGTCAACCTATTTGACTTATTTCTTAAGGACTCTTACTTCTATAGTATAATAACAACCCTATCAACTCTATTCTATAATGTTTGCATACACTATTATCAAATTTGACTTTATATTGTGCTTAAATTAGGAATTAACAACTATATGCTAGAAATTAATTCACACTTTCATTTTCAACTATTTTCATGCTTATAGTAGCTCACACAGTCTAATTAGATAGTTTTTTAAATTCTTGATTAGTTTCAATATTTTTCTATTTATTACAAACTCTAATAAATCACATAATTATAAAATGTATTTAAACATTTGTCTACCTATGGCCTACCTACTTGGATTTCATCACCAAGGGGGAAGCCAACTTGGTTTTTTGGCCAAGTATAAACATGTGGTTAATGGTATATATTGGTAGAGCACCTAACACCCTTATCATCATAATATTATGAAGTGAGGGGGTGGGCCCCAATACCAATCGAATACCATTTCTAACATAGATCCCTTTCAACGTAAACATCCTAAAACTATCCATAGATTTATTTCAAGTTTCCTAATTTTAGCCAACTTCCCTATCACACTTAAAATAACACCTTATAATAATAACAACATTCAGGGTGACCTCTTAGTTAGCATTTACCTTTTATTTGATTGCTTGGTCTTTACTCATTATATGTTATATTACAAAACTTGCATTGGCTAGTGTTGGTGCAAGGTTTTGTGATATGTACCCCAATTGGATCATTCACTTTGATTCAATTGTTTATGTGTTTGGTTATATTTCTTGCTTTAAATTACACTACAAAATTTTCCCCTATTTTCAATACACTATTATTTTGATTGACATAGTATCTTACAGACTATCTTTATGCCTAATTATAATACTGAGTTGACTTAGTTGACCCAATATTCCTTTTTACTTATTAGGTTATAGTACTAAGTCAACCTGGTTGACTCTATATCCTTATCAGGTTGCCTTTTGTCTCAAGTTATAGTACTAATTCAACTTTTTTGAATCTATATCCTTGTTGGCTCAGTTTTCATACCCTATTTTTAGTACTAGGTTGAACCAACCAAATCTATACTCTTATCTAAATTTTGTCTCTCCTTGCTTTTGTATCAACTTTGCCTTCCCTAATTTCTCTCCTTCAATATGAACTTCCTATTTGAGGATAAATCAAATTGAATTCAATAGATACGATGAGTCTTTACCAACCCTAATAAGTTCTCCCATAATCAACTTGTGGTTCCTATCTTATATGAAATTAATGTGCATATATCCGCTCACAATACAAACTATGGTAACCCTCCTCATTCTTATTTACTTTTAAATCCCCTCTTCTCACATGAAGACTAAATTGTACTATAGTATACACCAAAAATTCTCTTCTTCATCAATGAATTTCCTCAACATCAAGGAAAGGATCCTTATACTATTTATCATCTCATGATAAGTGGTCAAGTCAAGGATCCCCATTCACCTTATCCCACATTCTCACATGAATTTAGAGACACTATCTTCTTTGATTCTTAGATTTTTCCCTTTATTTTGACCCCTTTCATACCATGACTTCTTTCTATTTGACTTCCTCTTCCTCAATGCCTAGTATCTCTACTAACATGATAGGTTCTACATCTAGTAGACTCCTTCCAAGACCCATTCTTATCAATTATTTCACTAGTGCATCATTTTATACCCATGGTAATCATGCCTCTAGTGTTGCTTCTTCTCATCCCTCTACTAGTCCATCTTTTTCCACACATGTAAATAATGCCACTAGTGCCTCACTTACTAATAGTTATTATCAAACTCCTACTAACACCCATAGTGGTACCCAAGTCATTACCTTCAATTCTAATTCTTCTAACAATGCTAAAAATGCAACTCAAACCCATCAACTCCTATTACAAAATCTTAATCAAATGAATGCTTTCCAAGATAATAATGCAAATCAAATGATACAAATGCAAAATCATCATATCCATCTTTAAAACCATCCCTAATAGATTCCATAAAGCATGTATAATAAAAATGTTACCCCACCTCCTCTTTGGGATTACCATGGTAATATTATCCCTCAGCCTCCTCTTATTAATAAAATAATCAAACATCTTCAAAATGAACCTCTTACATTTCAAATTGCTAATATCGATAGAGGAGGTATCTCCCTTACCATTACTTACAATGGGTCAACCAATCCTAATCTCCAATTAAAAACATTTATAAATATTGGGTCAAGCTAAATACCTTTGTTGCTACTAAGCTATTAGCCAAAACTCTCATGGGTGATGCTTTAGATTGGTATAACCAACTCAAATATCATTCTAGTACTAGTTTGGAAGATTTAGTAAATGACCTAGTCTAAGAGTTCCAAACTAGTGATCTCCTTGAGAATACCTTGGCCCATTTTATCAACTGTAAACAACTTAAGATCGAAACTGCTCAAGTTTTCATCAAAATATGGAAGAATTTATCCAAAATTTGTGAACATAATATGGTAGATGACAACCTTTTTCATCTCTTTACCAATTCTCTTTTTCCCAAGTTGTAATATCAGGTCTGAACTCTCTCTCCATATAATTTGGAAGAGGCCATTAACCAAGCTAAGCATCAAGATTTCCTTATAAATAAATTTAAGCTATCCCAACTTTCTATGGGTATTCACATGTTACTCAATAATAAGAATCATCATCCTAAAACTGATTGTGTCACCAACTCGTATGATACCTTTCATACTATTCAAGTTGTTATTCCTAACCAAATTTTAGAATAAGCTTCCCCTCCCTACCACATCACCAACCCTCATTTATCTTCATCCAATAACATCAATGTTCATAAGCCTTTATCCCTAGCATAATTTAAAAATCATATACCAAGGCCTCTTCTATGAGAACTTGATCCCACTCATCCCATGAAATCTTATTATGATCCCAATACATTTTACTGGTTTCATTGTAGTTGGGGTCATTCTCATGAGATCTGTAGGCAACTTCATAATTTGGCTATGGATTTCCTTCTTGGTCCCAATTTTGACCATGATTATATCATTCCTCAATGCTAAAAAGCTTATGACAATGCTTTCAAAGACCATAAAACACAAACTAAATCCTAATATTTAAACAAGGATAATGTTAATTTGGCCATCTACAAAGATCCTCTTCTAAATCACCAAGATAACCAAGAGAAGCACACCTCTTATACCAATAATGTTGAGGGTCTTCTTGACCTAACTTCTGAAGAGAATGTGGTCAATATTACTAATATGCGAAAGGTGATTATTTTCACTAATCTTCAACCTATCCACACACCTCAATTATCTCTCACATTTCATGTTATCCAAGATTCTTCTCCAGCTCACTTAAATGAGTTGGGGCAAGAAGAACTGGTATCTTTTGATGATCCAATTCCAACACCTCCCTTGGATATCACTTCTCATACCATTTATACCATCCCTCTAGCTTCTTTACCTATCACAATTGATACTCAAACTTATACTAACACTTATTCTCAAACCAAATTACATCAACTACCACATATCCTCAAGATAATCAACAAACTTGTCCTCTAATTAAACCTTCTACCTCTTACCAACATAAATTCATATTTACTTAGAATCCTCCTTTCGAGGACCTCCTTCAACACTATGCACCTCTATCCAAAAATCCTCTTATGGGTTGTGATGAGTGGGATCCTATCACATAAATTTCTAAACACCCATCTCAAATCCCATTTCTTGAACTTATAAAAACCTCTCCACATCATCATAATCATCTTATGCAGATTTTGTTCAAAATGATTATCCCTTGTCCTCCCCTATCAGGATGTGAAACCACCTTATTCAAATCAAAATATAACATTTTATAACAATGTGAAGATATGTCCATACATGTTGATGAAATAATGGACACTACTCTTTCCCTTAAATTCCCCATTACTTCTATAATACTCAATGAGATTTTGATTCATTTAGATGATCCTCCTCTTTTTATTAGCATCTAAATTGGTGATATCCAAGTCAAGCATGTCTTATTGAAGAGGGGATTAGTACTTGTGTTGCTTCTCTCAATTTTATTAAAAATCTTATATATTCTAAATGTAATATTAAATCCACATGCATCACATGTCAAGGCTATGATCAAAGGCAAATGCCTCCTTTAGGTTGTATGTGTCTCCCCATTACCATCCCACCTTTCACAGTTCATGTGAAAGTGATGATCATTAATTTTACTCTATCCTATGACATTTTTCTTGGTAACCTATAGACTCATTATATGAGAGAAATTACCTCTTATGTTTGCCAATGTGTTAAATTTACTCAAATGGATCCATATATAGGATTCAAGGTGACACTAATACTTAGAATTTTGAACAATTCCAAGGCCGTGGTGTATTCAAGATTCCTACCCTTGAACTCTCTCCAAACATTCTATTTCATGCATCTCATGGTTTGAATTTATTATCAATTCTACTCAAGGTTATTATGGTCACCCCAAACTCATCAAGAATATACCCCCTAACCTCATAGATTCTAATAATGATGAGCCTGACAAGATCAATCTCAAAATTAAAACTTTGGATCTCTCACCTCACCTCATCTCTCAGCTTCCCACTTCTTTGTAACCTCATTCCCATCAACCACCTTGTGATTATATCCCCATTGTCTTAACTAAGACTAACCATTCCATTCACCACTTCACATTTGATGATAAGGTTATCCCTACCTACACCATTGATCTTCGTACACCTGATTATGATGATGGATATACATTAGATGATCCATTTTTAGGATGTTTAATTCAAGCTTGGGATGCTGAAATTATTTGTTATTGTTCCTCTTTGCTTCAATATTTCACTATATATTGAGTATTTCATCCTATATTTTTCCTAAATTTAGTTTTTTTCCTCTCTATTTCAGGGTATAGATGGTGCACACACTTCTAGTTTTTGAAGAACCTCATAGGAGCACGCTTATAGATCTTGATATGACTGGTCCCTATCAATTTTATAGATACCATGACCCCTCTAGCCTACTTATCCCTAAGATGCTTGATACTATCCTTCAGCCTTATATGAATCCTGCATCCCCTTAATAGAGCCTCATTTGGATCCTATTCCCACTTTAGCTAAGTATCTTGTTATTTTTGATACTCTTTCCCCTTCATTTAATCCTTGTCTAATCTCTCTAACAACCCCACCTTCTCTTGGTGATGGTTTTCTCCCTTTAAAATAGCTATCTCCTTTACCCACCAAATGGGATGATCAACCTTATTATGACATTCATAAAGTTATCAGTTATTGGACTAGAGACTATTCACTAGAAAAATCTTCCTTGGATTTCATTTTCACTCCTCCTATGAGTACACCCACCAAGTCTATGCATAGGTGTATCTATTACTTCCATGACATAGATAACCATTCATCCACACTTTCTTCAAAATTTATAATAAATATCGACACCTTGCATCCCACTACTCCTCAACCCTTAGATGAGACTTTACCTCCCCCAAAAATATTACCTAAGCATATTCCTAAGTATGGAGAGGTATATTGTATCTAGATCCAATATGGCACACATCACACTAATTATTACCACATCCTTCAATAGTATCTTAAGGACCACCTCCTAACAATTCCTTCACCTTCTACCCTTCCTCCCATAGGTTGATCTTGAAATAAGGATCCCCCTTCTTCCCTAGTAGTTTCACCTCCCATGGTCCTTTCTCCACCTATTATTCCTCCACCCATGAATCCCTCACCCATGGACCCTTCTCCACCCATGAGTCCCTCACTAATGTCTCCTTTCCTATTGGTTATCCCTTCATCTCATATAGAAACCACTCTCATACATTCCCATGAGCATCCCCTACATGATATCCCTCATTAGTATGATCTTTCAAGCATTCCTACCTTTTATATTGAGGAGATTCAATGTGAAGTATTTTCTCAACTTTCCTTAAATATCAATGAAACATTAGCTATAGTTCACATTCAAATTCATAGACTTATCAGATGTTATGGATAATGTGTTTGTATAAATGTATACTAGTACTTATGAGCACATGCATGGTGTTCTTACATTTTCAGTTGGATTGGACATGTGCTCTAACTTTACATTTATCTATTTTTTTATCATTTGACATTGTGTCAAATTATTATTTATCTTACATGGTGACTTTAGTTTCACACTTTATATTTCTTATGATGTCATGATGTTTTATTATGGAATATTTTTCATAAATTACATTATTTTTATTCTCAAGTTCATTTTCTTATGACTCCCTTTTTATTTTTCATGATTATTTGCTATCTTATTGATAAAAACACAGATAATTGTTATTGTGACTTGGTTATATAAATCTTGCTCCCTTTCATCATTACTTCTTTACCATGTGATCAATTAGTAAATAAATCATCTCCTTGTAATATCTTTTTACTAGTCCACTTTGGATTTCCCTTTTTCCCCTTTATTTCCTTTTGAAAGCTAATCATACACATGGTTGAGACTTGAGATAACATGTTGGTTCATAATTTAGCCTAAGTGTTATATTTAGTCTTATCTTTGGATACTTAGCTTCCTTTAGCCAAAGCCTAAAGATAATTCATGTGTATCAATCTATCTCTCATGATTGGTGATTCCAAGTCTGTATGGAAGAGGAATCATAAAATCCATAAACCTATACAAAATCTAAATCATTTAACAAAAGGCAATGATCTAGAGGGAAACATTTAAAATTCTCAAAAATTAAATCACACTAAAAGATGTGATTCTAATCACATTTCATTTTTATAATCAAATCTCAAACTTCATAGTTGGCCTCACAATAGAATCGAGGTCCATTAGGGTGTGGTAAGATATTATATTAGAAGAGGAGAACAAAAAATAATTTAGTGCTACCTACTTTCTCATGCAAGTACCCAATATTCACAGTAGACTAATGGTTTTGTAAGGGGTCTTGAGGAATGGGGAACACATCATGGAAAGGTAGGTTTATTTTACTTATTTAAAACTACCTACATTATTTTATCTTAGTAGCATACTTATTTTCCTACATAGCTTTGTGTCTATAGCAAATAGGTATCCTTTGTATATTGATGGTCACTAGTCACTTAGTGTCTTCTCATGTCTTTAGTATGCCTCATGTATCCTAAGGTAATCTCATAAGATTCATACTTTATGATTCTTACATTCCCTTTTTCACTCCCTACAATATTAATATTTCCCTTTGAGAAATACTATTTTGTTCACTGATCACTCCCCTAGGTATTCCATTTGTGAGTTATAGGATAAGACCATAGATAAGACTTGGCCTTATAAATTACCAAAAATTCACATTACCATTCCAAACATCCCCTTTTACCATATTTTTCACATTAATTCCAAATCATTGGTTTTCCCTTTGTGATTTGTAGTGTAAGACATGGATAGGACCTGACCTTCCTCACAAGATTTTCCAATATCCAAGTCACAACAAAATTACATGTGTCAAATATGAGATAAGATGATATTGATTATGAATTACATGTCATTATCATGATTCACATATTAATTTAGTATGTTTTATGCTTACTTCATTAATATTTCATCTTTTATCTTCTTATTTTTTGATTGCATGTAAGAATCCAACCACTTTTCTTAAAAAATTTATACTTCCTGACTTGAATTAGTGTGATTAATTTAAGACTATTTTTCCAATTTTATTTCTCTTTTATACTTCCCAATGTGACTTAATATGATTTATTGACTTAATTTATTTATTTTTATACCATTATTATTTAAATGTGCTTTCCATTTTATTACATTATTTTCATACTTCCTAACGTGATTTAGTGTGATTTTCATTATTTTAATTTGGTGCCACTCTTTCTCATGGTTTAAAAAAAACAATTTTTGACCTCTTGTTTACCACTCTTTTGTTTTCTTATACTTAGTCATCTTTTGTTATTACACATTTCCTAATGTGAAATAATGTGTAGTGAATTTGTTTTTTGATTAATTATACTTAGACAAGTCTTTTTTTACATTTTTATTTTTAACCATGCATGTGTACTACATAATTCTAAAAAAGAAAACACACCACATATATTTCCTATAGAATATACAAAAAAATCAAAATACATGTTCTAGAAATAAATATATCTATGCATCCATAACCAAAACCATTATTTAAACACATATGATCAACATCCAACTATCAAAATAAGATATCTCTATATATATCATGTGTTTTTGATACAAATACAAAAACACATCCCTCCAAGTCTAAGGCTAGGCTCTATCATGTCTATCTCATGGCCACACCATGATACCCATAGATGCCTCATACATTCCCTTCTAAATAGTACATTGTAATGAGGATGTCTAAGATTTCAAGCCTTCTACCTATCCCTATATGTTGGCCACTTGGGCCTTTACTTATCCTAACTGAATAGTGGTAGCAAAATTCATGACTCTATCTTAAGTTAAATCCTATCATGACTATGCCTCTCCTACTCCTACCCTTGCCAATGGCTATATTCCATCTCTACATACATGTAGATACCTTACGGCCTCCCCTACTAGTTTGAACTAGCTTGCCTAATTTAGGGAAGATGGTACCATGGGATCATCAAATGTGATAGGGTTTTATGGCACCAACACCCCATCTATAATATCATGGAGTGCTTCCATCACTAGGGATCCCCATCTAGCCTCCTTCTCATCTCAGTTATCATCTCCTCACCATCTTGGCTCTTTCATCTTTAATTAGATATTTAAAAGCTCTATTTTTTTCCTCAAATAGCCAAATAATAGAAAATGAAATATTTTTCACCCTATTTAAAGTTATTATTCATAATTATTTACCCTTCAAATATTTATTGTTAGATTCCTTATTTTACTCATATTTTTTTTACTAACTAGTTTTTCAAACCATAAAATGTTATAGAATCCTAACATCATAGAGAATATTTTCCACTATTATATACTTATATTAGAAAAGTTTCATTTTTTTGCTCTTTTTTCACTAATCTCTATAGGTTCAGCTAATGTTCCTCACATTGGATGCCTTCACATATCTCGCATCTCCTTAATTATCTATAACACCACTGTAAGTAAAGGTATGTCATTTTAAATTTTGTTCTTTCATTTATCTTATATATTCCTTGCTACACTCTATTTAGCATCAACATTATGTGTTACCATGTTCTATTCTCGAAGAAGCATCCTGAGTTACACTTACATGACACATGATGGGATTCAAGTGGGGCATATGTATACACATAATATTTTTAAAATTTTATCAATTAATAACACTCTCTATCTTCTAGGAACCTATTGAGTCTCAATCTCTCTAAGTACATGCCCTAAGTGGTACACTAGGAAAGGGGTGCGTAGACCATTGGTGCTTCACAATATTGTTATCTCTTTTACCACTTCTTATCTACACACTTGTCTCTTGAAAACCATTCTCGTAAGATCATTCTTCTCTTTTATGCACTTCTCCAATCATTTTCCACCTTTAGTACCCATTTTCCTAACCTAAAACCCCTTTTGATAGTTTTCATGACTAGGTTGACTGGATTGACCTTGTACTCGTATTAGAAAAACTTATTTAGGGTCTAGGTTGGCTCTTGGCCAACCTAGCCCATACTTAGTGAGTTTTTGTCAATAATGATACTAGGTCAAATGGGTCAACCCTATTGGATGAAAATTTTAGAAAGGTTTAGGGTTATATCCACCTATATATACACAATCATTTCACCATTATTTAGAAAAGTGAAAAATAAGTAAGAGCTATTATGCATCTCCTTATCCACCATTCTACTTAAGGAGTAAGATTAAGGTTTCATACTCACTTTGAAGATACAGATATTATCTTTTGGAGAAGTCTTTTGGATGCATTGATAGGTTGTGTATCCCAAATATGATTTATCCTTGTCATCCTTACATACCACAATAACCTATTACAAATCACTTTGGCCAAGGAAGATATTGAGGCCTGATAGGTTCATCTTCAAAGGTAAGTATTCCTAACTTTGTTCCTCCTTTACAAGATTAGATATATATGCATTTACACTTCTCTTCCATGTATTAATATTTTATACACATTTATGTGATTATATGTCTTATATACATGTTTAATTTTGTTGTTTATTACCCCCCATTTGTGCCACAAGCTTTGGTGAGCACTAGATTAGAATTTTACTTTACTTGTTAATAGTATAGTGAATATGAAAAAATAATACATTGTTAGGGATATTGCATAGTTTTCCTTGATTGGAGGATTTGGAAAGTGATATTATTTGTGATAATAGATACCCTAATTGGGTCTTACAGATCCATATTAGTCATGTTCTAAATTATCTAATGTATCCCCAATCGAAAGTGTAAGTAAGATCTATCTTCTTTGAGATAAGATTGATTTATGGATCTGATTCATTTATTATTTCATACACATGAATATTAAATAACATGATGTTCATATGGACAAGTAATAGGATGATTATAGGGCTATCATGGCTCATAAGACTAATAACAACTGTGATAGGGTTATTGAGGGGTATAGCATGGGTCATACCAATGTTGATAGGAAAGTCCATAGTAGGGATTCTCATCATAACCATCCATATAAAAATCATTAGTAAAATTAAATATAATAATTTATTAAAATATTTAACAATGGATACCTGGGCTGCTTACAACCAAAATATTTGATTCAAATTTGCTATTAGTGCTTGATTGAATGCTTCAAAAAGATGATAAGAGGAAAGACACACCAAAAATATTCCCACTCTTTTAGACCTAGATCCTACCAGGTATGCCAAATATTTTGGCACCAAATATTTCACCCTATAGTTGGTTTTTCAAGCCTACTTTAAGATCTAGGTAACATTGGAATATCTCTAGGCCTATGGGTTGTCTATAGCAGAGGTAAACCTCTCGGTTAAAGGGCTAAATCCTTGAATTTATCTCTTAAGCTCATAAACTATACTAAATAAATAATTAGGGGTGAAAATGGAAGAAATTAATATATATTAAAATTATAATATAGAGGTGATACACCAAAATATCATTCCACAAACACACTTGCATATACACTAAGAATGAAAAATGCTAAAACTAACCTCAACTCTATAGTCTTCTAGAATTAGTATTTATTATAGAGGCATATTAATATGAACATCTATATTTGGGTGAAAATAAGGTTAGATAGTAGACTCTACTAGTCCCTTTTATTCTACAATATATACTCAAGAAACATATACACTTTATAGAACCTGTTAGAAGTGATATCCTTACACAAAACATGCAAAGGGCAATATAGAAACAAAGAGATCATGTTATTCAGTTAAAAACCACATACACCACTTAAAACACTTAGTAAAAATATTATATATCTCAAATCAAATTTATATGTCTTATTCAAGGGACAAAACTAGGTGCCAAACTAGTAGGGCTTTACCATACTAGGTGTGTACTACTTACAATTACCAAAAAGGCATGCATTTATAGAGCATTGGAAAGGAGAGAGAATAAAATGAGTGTAAGGGTCATAAATATAGATTTAAAAATACAAAAACCAATTAAAAATCAAGTGAATGAGGTGGAAAATAGTTCATGAAGTCCTCTTAGATAGATCTCCATCACAAACATGTCATTTTCCCTCAAAGTGGTGTAATGACTCTTTGCCTTCTTTTTTGAAACTACCATGATGATGAAGATTTACAATAAATATTTGAGACTATCATAGGGGTATTAGAAACATTGGAAATATCATGAAAAGGTGGAATCTTAATGGTAATAGTCCTCACATATCTCCCTAGATGATGGTCTCTTTCTTGACACTTGCACTCACTCACTAGCAGTCATTTATTAGCCTTCTTCAGCTTGTATTCACACTTATCAATAATATGTATTTTAATTATTCATGTATATGACATGCATACATGTTATTACACTGATTAGTACATATTTATCCTCTGGTATATCAAATATACCTTCACAGATTCATTATCATACCTCTCACTTTCCACAATAGGTAGTCATGCTCATTCTCACTTTGTCAGCTTAGATTGCCTAAAGTGATAAGTCTAAAAAAAATATTTTATTTATTTAAAAGTGTTTTAAATGGATATTATAGGTTATAAAAAGTCTTTAAATACATCTCATAATGATTATCATCTAATAATTCTCCTCTACACCCATAGAAAACATTAAAATGTGTAGGAAACCTCATTCTAAGTCTATCCATATAGAATAAAATATGGATAAAATGAGCATAAAGGATCCTATGATATTAATAAACATTTTTATATAAATTCCTTGAATATTTTATCACCTTTGGATTCAAAAGTCTTCATGTCTTCACCGTCAAGTCAGAATGAGGGTTCTAGGAGGGTTTCTAGTGCTTTTGACTATTACAGATTATTCATGAAATATTGACATTGAAATCTTAGAAAAATTTAAATAATATAATTATAGGGAAAATATTAAACAACTCCAAACTCCTTGGAGTCTCATGAATAGTGTTTATACTGGTGTGAGTGAAGGAAAGTCGGCCTCGGGCTTTTGTAGTGTATTTTGAGTAGGCTTGTGAAAGAATCAAGTATAAATGGTGAACCTAGTGATATTATCTACAAAAAAAAGGTTAAAAAATGTATTAAACCTCCACATTAACGTTATCAAAGTTAAAAAGGAGTTCATATGGTCATTTTAATGGAGTTAGGTGTCATTAGGGTATAGGCCTAAAGATCTAGACTAAGTATGACAGTATGTGACCACCTGTATAAGTTTTCATTGACTGTGGGTGTTAATTCATCCTTGTTAACATTAAAAGTAACTATAGACATCTTAAAAAAATACATTCCATGATTTACCTTTCATCTTTCACCCTTCATGTCAAAAAATTGTAGATTGTGTCATTCATGGAGTGCCCTCTATCTGAGACAGAATAAAGGGTATCTTTCATATTTTCATGCCTTCAAGGATACTATAAAAAGATATTATATGTTATGGTAGTGATATACATAAATTAACAAGGTTTTATCATGATCCTAAGGCATTCCATATCTCAAACCCTCAATAATGGTTTCTAAGACAGTGATTATGTGCAGGTAAGATTTTAGATGATTATGCTTAAACTCTTTTGGTTAAACCATGCTCTATTTCCTAATTATGAGGATCATATGAAATTGTGTAAAAAAAATATAAGGGTGTATTAAACATGATGATTCAATTTCCATCACTATTTTTCAGTCAAAACATATCTCTCCAATAGCCAAGAATAGTTTGTGATACATGTCTAACTGTATCACTATATATGCATTTGGGGAAGAAGTGAACTCTTGTAGCTAATCATTTTGAATGTATGATATTTATGATAAATTCAATTTAATCCATTTGAGGTCATTGTAATCATACTATTACATACCTCTATCCATTATCTAAGTAGCACCCTTCTTACTTAGACTAGTCTGCACTGTAAGAGTTTAAATTATAGGTGCACATTCTAAGTAGGTTATGAGATCAGTAGGTGTTTATATTATGTATTTTAATGTTATGTCAGGCCTATATCTCTCTTGAAGTCATTAGGACATCTTTAAATTTGAGTTATCTTAACTCATATCTTAAAAACATGTTTCACTCACTTACCAACAAGGCCCTATAAGTATGTATTCCATACTTAGTGGCTTTTTAGCATTGTGTAAACTAAAAACCTATAGTGGAAAGTTGACTGAGTTTGAACCTTTCAATAATTATCCCCATTGACCTATAAATCATCCATTCATGTCAAGATGTGACATTTAGGTCTAGGCTACAAGGATAGATACATTAGGCTTATCCAGAACTCAAGACACTTCATTGCGAGATGCAATATTATATGAATAAAACCTTATTTGAAGAGTTTAAGGTATTTTTTCTCATTAGCAAGATTTTCAATTTTGACTAAGTTGTAGACTATGTGATAGTTATAGGATCACCACCATGCATCTTGTATGACTTGAAAAGACTCATTCAAGCCATGACATTGAACACTGCCTATGCTTTGGATTTTAGGTGTCTTTCCATGATCCATACATGTTTGTGTGTGACTAAAAATGACTGGGTATGTTTTAAACCTAATTAATTTCTTACTCACTATCTTGAGAAGCTCATCTCAAACAACTTTTAAGCCTTAAAATAGAATTCTTCCATGAAGAAGCTAATAACCATGCTTTGAGGAGTTTTTAACAAGTGTATTACCTTTATTTGAAGCCATTCCATAGAAGACAAAATATATAATTATCAAAACTCATCCTACAGAACAATAATGCTTACTTTTAACATAATGAAGGTGATCTTACCTATCAAATCATGGTCACACATGAAAAACAATATGGAACCAACATGAAGAGGGTGAGACATCTTTGCAAGGACTCACACAACATTTGAAAAAACTAAATTAATGCAATACATGAGGAAACTTGTAGGAGTTAGAAATGTGCAGTCAGTTTTGAGTCACTGTCCTTCTTGGATTTTATTCATTGAGTTCAATCCACTAATATAACAACTAATACCATGGAATGAGATCTCATACATACTAATTTTATCCCTCAAATTCATTCTTCCTAGCTTTGTTAGGAATTAGTTTTTACATTAGTATTTATATTTGGATATTTATCAAGAGTTAAATATTATATGTGTCAGAAAATATAATATTATGTGTCACAACTCATGATTATAGGTTATTTTTTAGAACATAGTTAGTTTTGATATATTGTTATATGTTACTCATATAGGATATTGAGTAGTCATAGGAATTTGGGTGAGATATTAGCGGATATATGTTTTCCATGATTATAGGAATAGCTTCCTATAAGGATGTAATGTCCCAAATGAATATAATATATAAAAAATATTATGGTGTGAGAAATACAATTTTGTTTTTAATTATTCTATGATTTATATCCATTATTTTTATGTCAAATTTATACATATTTAAACCAGACTATGATTAACCTCTTTATCTGGTATTAGAGTAGTTATGCAATCTTGAGCATGATAAGGGGCAAATCCATTGATTTCCATGGTTGCCCCATTAATGAAAGTTATTTATAATATTTTATAGATTTATTAGTTTTAGAGAGTTAGGATTTTATTTTGTCTTCCATTGCATTTCACATGGTGAAATTAACATCTTGAACGCAGCCAAGCGAGTCTATGTTCTTATGCACCAAACAGAACATCTAAATTTTGTTGATTGTCAAAACTTTGTGCGTATTGTGCCTATTGACACCAGTATTGATAAGATTTGGGACTAACATCAGTAGTCTAATTTAGTCTACAAATGTACCTATTCATATTTGTTGGAGATATCTATTGAGAGTATAATTTATTGCACATTCCTATTTGACTATTTCATTCAACCACCACTAGTCAATCAATAGTTTTGTGGAGATCTCAAACACATTATGTCAAAGGGAGATTACATTGGGAGGGGTTCATTTCTATATTTTTTAAGTGTATTCCATTAATTCAACATGTTAATTATACATTTAGCCATTGAACCTACCAATTCAGTTAAGGCCATTAAAATTTTGAGATATTTTTGCTAGTCCATATTCCTTTCTGATAACATGTCATAGCTCCATGGAATATTTTGAATGCTAGCCATCAATGATAGAATAATTTCAAATTTGTTTCAATTATGCATCATGGACATCCTACTCAGGTATATCTACATGAATATTTTATAATATCACATTGTACAAACTACTCAACTTGCCTCGACAAGTTTCCATTCCTTCTCAACATCAATTTTCATTAAATGGTTGCTTGGCTTATTCCTATCTACATTCATCTTTTGATTCATGTGAACAATATTACATAGTCTGTCATGTTTCTATCCTTCTATCCATAAATTTATGGTTTACATAAGACATTCAAAACATTGAAATTATGCAATAAAAGAATATGTGTATGGAACTATGGCTTTATAGAGTCATTGGAGGATTTTGAATTTTGTTGATTTGTTTCATCAGTATGTCATGGATCAAGTTTTATATAGTTCATGGATTAAAATTTGTGAAGGTATGGTATTTGATTATCTAGTTTCCATTCAAATTAGTGTTTTATTACTCTAGACAAATTGTGTGCTCTTATTGTAAGTCAAGTTAGGCCAATTATTTCATTAGTTTTGGTATTCTATTCCATACAAACTACTTTATATAATAGAGGTGATGCTATTGGTATAAATTCAAGGTGTCAAATGGAATTTAATTATGTTAGGAAACATTTTGATGAGTGTATCTTATTTTTCTTGAGGTAACTCTCATCTAAATTTAATGTTAGTATTGTGATGAGTCACTTTAGTTCATTTTTAATGTCTATCATTAAAAATAAGAATTGTATTGAAGTTGAAAATCTCATCTTATGTAAAGGACACAATTTTGGAAGAACCCAACATCTTGAAAATGAATTATCAAAATTTGGGGGGAGTTTCTTCTTTTGAGTCTCAAAGTAAAAGTTGTTTATTAAGCAATGAGCTATTGAAGGATGGATGAAATGGAGGCTACAGTTTTAGATCCTCTTGTCAGTCGCCAATAATGAGGACTAGATGTTTTGGTGAAATAATTTGTGTGTTGTGTTTTTCATAGTTTCTATTGTATGTTTACAAATAAAGAACATAAGTACATTCTTGTTCAGATATGTAATTAGGGAGCAATTCCAAACATAATTACCTAATGTAAAAATATAGCAAAAGAACAAAAGGAACAAATGTAAGATAGTTCATGGATCTTGAAAAGGTTTATGGTAGATCCAAAAAACCATCAAAGGTGGATAGTTGATGAGGTTCCTATTCATGTCAAGGTTTATGGTAAACTTGTTTAAAACCATGGAAGGGGTGAGCCTTTCTTTGGATTAAGGTCATGAGCCAAATAGTTGGGCACTCCATAGGGGTAAGAAAACTATAGGTCAGAGTGTGAATGTTTTTACACATGTAAAAACTAATGTGGGGAATGTTAGGAATTAGTTTTTTGACATTAGTATTTACATTTGGATATTTATTGAGAGGTAAATATTATGTGTTATAAAATATAATATTATGTGTCATAATTCATGATTATAGGTTAGTTGCTAGAAAATAATCAGTTGTGATATATTTTTATATGTTACTCATATAGGAGATTGAGTATTCATAGGTATTTGGGTGAGATATTAGTGGAGATATGTTCTTCATGATTATAGGAATAGTTTCTTATAAAGATGTAATGTCCTAAATGAAGATAATATAGAGAAAATAATTATGGTGTGAGAAATATAATTTTGTTTTTAATTATTCTATGATTCAACTCCATTATTTATGTGTTAATTTTATATAGATCTGAACCAAACTTTGATTAACCTCATCTCCCATCCATAAATAAGGAAAACCAATGGACTAGTTTGACCTTGCATTAGAGAGCGATGGATAACATGAAATAGTTTTCTCCATTTTTAGAGTTTTAAAGACAAACCAAGCATAGAATTGAGTTGTAAGAAGCTAAAAAGACACTGATGAAGCTTCTCACATGTTAAACTATTGTACAATCTATACAACCTTTACAAAATTCTCTTTTTACAAGATATATTCTTTTTTTCAATGTTTAAAAATACCAAATTTAGTTATAGAATTGAGAACTGACACTTTTTGACATCATACACATTGAACAAAACCTTGACACACTTTTATTCCCATGGGAACTATACAAGTCTATTTAGTGACCCATAGATCACATAATACCAACTAAGTACTATGCCAAAGCTAAAGCATATTAGAAATGACCTTATTACGACCATTAGGCACATTTAACACCCTAGGGGACCCATATATCAATTTTGACTATATACATGGTTGACCTAATTTGACTTGTAGTTAAAATAGTCAATAGGACACATTAACTCTCCCTAGACAAAAAGAGATACTTCAAGAGGAGTTGTCTAAACTCAAACTTTCAAAAACATCAATAAGAAGAGAGAGTTTAGTTTTAATAAACACACCTACACCTACTAATATGCAACCAATCAAAGATGGTAAACCAATTTTTTTTTATGTTTCTATGATTATTAGTGATTTTTTAGTGTACAATTACATGATATATAGTTGAGAAAGTAGCTCAATGATGCGTAAATAAATATTTGATATGTCAAGCCTAAATTAAAAACCTAATATTAAAAGTGTCTTGTAATTTGATGGTTTAGCTACAAAGAGACTTACTCTCCATGCTTGTCCCAACTTTTTTATTTCTTGAGATTTTTTTGTATTGGATTTTTCACCTTACTTTTCTCTATGCTTGTCAAGAATATTCACTTCTAAGATTGGTGGGTATTTTTAATCTAATTGGCCATATATATATTTTGAAACTAGATATGGTACTAAATCTACAATTATATTTGAACCTATGTCTAAGTTTCATATTGAGGCATACAAGCCAAAATTTTCAAATGTGAATTGTACCATAATTTATGAGAGATATCATCTTAATGATAAATAATAGGTTGTACCTCTTGAGGGTATATCAAACCTTTTCCTTGATGAATGGGGAGCAGAAAATCATGAATATGATCCATATAAAGGTGTTGAAAGAAGCTATTTTTGGCATTTAGTATTTACATAAATAAGGTGAAGCCATACCATCTCTCTCTAAGTCAATTGAAGATAGTGATGGTCTATGGAAATTTTTATTTGATGGTTTAAGGAGTAAGAATGGAGTAGGGGTAGGTGTAGTTCCAGTTTCTCACTCCAATGAAAAGTACTATTTTGTAATTAGATTTTAGTTTAGTTTCACTTGTACTACAATTTATTATGAGGCACTTATACATGGGATTCAATGGGAAAGGAATAAGGGAGTGAAATAATTAAATTTTTTTGAAGATAGTATGCTAGTAGTCCACTAAGTGAAAGTTAAAAGTGTTACTAAGAATCCATTGTTGAAGTCTTATAAACATAGGGTATGGGACCTTATTGAATATTTTGAAGACTTCAACATACAATTAATTCACATAATAATAGGTTATCTTTATTTAGAGCTTAATTTGACATTCCTAATGATGTAAATAACTCAAAAACATATCCACATATTAAGGTGGTAGTAAGGCCATCAATACTAGATAATTATGTCAATTGATAGGTTTTTGAGTGTGATAAGCAAATTGCATGTTTCATTCAATAAGAATATGATTTTACTTGTAAAAACGAGGCTAAATTACAGCACTAATATGGATATTAAATTGTGTAATTGAGATCTAATAAGCTTTCCAAAGGGCTGGTAACTATTGAAAACATCATCAATGAGAATGATCAAATGAGGAAGGATAAGGTGAGTATGTCTACCAAAGAGGAACATCATGAAAGGGTTAATATCTTCAAAGACAATATTATTAAGCTTGTAAAGTTATATACTTTATTTAAATAGATTGCATTTGTGGAGTTGTGTAAATAATTTTATGATATCTTTGCTTGGGAATATGGTGACCTTAAGGGGTTTGATCCTAGATTACCCCAACATACCATACAGATTGATCCAAATTCCAAGCCTCTAATACAAATAAAATATCTATAAATCTAAAAATTGAGATTATAATGAGGAAAGATATAACCAAATTGATAGAGTCAATCATCATATTCCATATTAAGTAGTCCTCATGGGTTGATAATCTAGTCCCTATGAGGAAGAAGAGTGGGGAGATCAGATTATGTGTAGATTTTAGAGATTTGAATAAGGTGTCTTTGAGAGATCATTACCCCTTACCCTCAATGGAGAAAATCCTTCAAGTGGTTAAAGGTTTTCAATAATTCTCTCTCTTGGATGGCTACTCTAGTTATAATCAAGTCTTGGTGAAGAAAGAAGATCAATACAATATGTACTTTACTACTAAATGGGGAAAATATGCCTCTAAAATAATTCCATTTTGGATATATAATATAGGAATACATTTCAAATAGCCATGGATATGGATTTTAAAGTCTTCATTAATGAAATAGTGCTAATCTATCTTGATAATATAATAATTTTTACAAAGAATGTTAGTGATCATCTAGATCATCTTAGATAGATTTTTGAAAGATGTAGGTAATATAGGATCTCTATAAACCCAAAGAAGTGTGTTTTTTTAGTTCTTGAGGGTAATATCTTAGGTCATATTATCTCAAAATATGGGTTTTCCATGGATCCTAAAAAATTAAGTGTTATATTAACTTTGTCTTTTCCCAAGCACAAAAAAGGCTTACAAATATTTCTTATGAAGATTAAATTTGTTGGAAGTTTCTTACATAGTCTTTCCAATTGTGTGAAGACTATAAAATCCATGTTGAAGAAACACCAAGTATTCAATTGGACCAAAGAAGGGGAAAATAGTTTTGAGGCTATTACGCAAGCCATTTCCCAAGCACATACATTGATCAATCCTAATTTATCAAAGTTTTTCTTCTTTTATTCTTTCTCTAACATTTACACTATCTTAGCTATTTTGATGCAATAGACTGGTGAAGGTCTTGAGTAATCTATCACCTTATTTAGTCAAGGGCTAGAGGATTATGAAAAGAGATACACATTTATTGAGAAGTAAGTTTGGGTAGTTACAAGAAGCCGTAACAAGTTTATGCATATGGTTTCTAAAAAATATATCCATGTTATGGTGACACATACAAACATAATATACTTCCTTTTGAACAAGGATTTGAATGAGAAAAGGGCTGAATGGATAACCAAAGACATGGAGTATGATGTGGAGATCAAGGCTACCAAGTTGATAAGAGGAAGAGGGCTATGTGGACATTTCAAATCATACCATCAAGAAGAAGAAGATATTTTGGTATTAAAATATGGTCCTTTTAATATTATACCTTCATCCCCTCCAAGTTAGACACAAGATATGGTAATATTTATTCAAACAAGTGAGTGTTCTATAGGTTTGGATCAAGAAAAAAGAAGGTATTATAGATTGCAGCCCATCCCTTATGTTCTTGTAGATATAATTAAATTTGTAAAGGATATTAATGAGATGTTGTTGATATGTGTTGAAACTGACTAGATTGACAAGCTTTTGGATCAATTTCATGATGGACCTATAGGAGGTCACTTTTCACCCAAGACCACAATAATAAAAATAATGAGAGCTAGGTATTTTTGGCCTAGATTATTTAAGGATTCTTATGCATGGGTAAGGAGGTGTCAAAAGTTTGTATTTTCAATAGGGAAATAAAATATTACATCCCTCACTCTTAATCCTATTCAATTGGAACAATTATTCATGCATTGAAGTCTTTATTTCATTGGCATGATAAACCCTCCTTCAAGTGTTGGCCATAAATGGGTGCTTACAACCACTAACTATTTCAAAAGATGGGTGGAAGCAATATCCATTAAGGATGCCAATGAAATTTTAGTTCATGACTTTTATGAAGGCCTAGTAACTAGATTGGGAGTCCCTTCCATAATAATTTATGATAATGCAATGGCATTTAGTGGTGGAAGAAAAAGTGAATGGGCTTTTAAATATGGAATATACCTAAGTACTTATTCCAACTACTATCCTCAATGAAATAAACTATTTGAGTCCAAAAATAATAATTTGATTAAAATCAATAAGAGGATAGTGGAATAAAATCAAAGAGCTTGGCATAATAAGTTGAATATAGCCTTATAGGATGATAGGATTATCCCAAAGAAGGTTGTTGGTAACTCACCATACATGCTTATTTATGGGAGAGAGACCAAGCTACATATATAGCTTGAATTACTAGCCTTATAATTAACACATCAAATTTAAATGATGGAGAGTGATCGTATGATAATAAGGTTGATAGAGCTAATGGCATTGGAAGAGATAAGAAATAATGCTATTCATACCATGGAGTGCCATCAAGCCCAAGTGGAGAAGACCTTCGATAGGAGGGTTGTTTCAAGAGAATATCAAGGAGGCCTTATGTTAAAGTGGGATGAAGATAGGGCCAAACCTAATAGGCATACCATGTTTGATATATTATGCAGTGGGCCCTATGTTATCATTAGGTGTAAATAAAATAATGTTTTTTAACTTGCAAAGCTGAATGGAGAGGGGCTAAATATCCCAATCAATGGGATACATTTGAAACCATGTTACTAAGGTCAATTTTTCAACTGTGTACATAGTAGAATAGATTTATTATTTTACCTATATGCTTGAGCATAAGTTTGTTTATTTACATTGGTTTTTGTCTTCCCTCCATGTGTATTATGACACATGTGTGTGCGGTGTGTTTTATGAATTTTATCATAATTTCATTTCTTTTCAAGGCTGATATCAATTCCAAAGTTTAGTGTGCCTTCGATTCAAGAAACATGCATGACTCCTTATCCTAATAGACTATCAAGGCAAATAGTCTTGATGCATAACAAGCATACAATCCTAGGAGGTTGCCAATGATGTTAGCTAAAATTAGCCACATATTTGAGTTTCATTTCAAATTTTGTTTTTAATGAACTTATCTTTGTTTATATCCATTTGAAGAGTCTTATCTTGGTTATCATTGGTCTTATGGTGATAGGATTAGTGTTGTTCTTTATATTTTTTAGAGTTTATAAGGGTAGTCTAGTTAGAGGTAAGGTCAAGTCACCTAGCTTTAAGTTAGTCAATGCAGCCATTTCCAAAGTGTTTAAGATATATTAAGGTAACTTTGACAACGTTAGGGTTTGAATGTGAATTCAATGCCAAGTTTAAATGATGGTCAAGGAAGAAGGAGGGTGACCCATCAAGGAGGAATGTGTACCAAGCAGAACAGGTACACTAAATACAAAAAATAGTAAGTTGATAACATTTCAATTTTAAGAAATTTGGAGAAGTTAAGGTATTTTTGGAAAGTTTAAGGTTTTCTTCAATATGTCTTATATTGCCTATTGCAATGTTGTAATATGAATTTTGAGAAAGGGTCGAAATGAAGGTCTATATCATTGAATATGGGTCTTTCATGTCCTTTAATGCTCGTGGAATGTCATGATATGTGTACCTGGTCATATATCTTATTCAAAATGGCTTAAGACTAGTTTTCCAATGTTAGAGTACTTATGTAACTATTCATTCATCATTTTATTACATGATAATGAGATAAAATGAAGAATTTGTAAGGTAATAAAGGTGTTAAATTATTTGGTAAATCATTCTACCATCGTATAAGTCAAGGAAGACTCCATTTCTACCTATTTCTTTAGCTCTAATAGGTCAATAGGGCAGAACAATTAGTTTTTTGAGGAGAATAGGCTTGTAAAGGTCTCTTTATAAAGGTTTATTTTGAGTATCAAATTCTAATCCTCTCAAAGTCTCTCTATATTCTCCTTAGACTCAAATCCATACTTCAAAATAAGTGACATGCTTAGAAGAGGCAAAAACATATGCCATTTCTCCTTCGGGTTCAATAAGTCTACTTGTAAGCCCAAGCAGATCCAATAGCTTAAGGTTAGTTTTGTGCAAACTAATTACCTAGTGATTACTAGATCCACCAGTCTAATTAAACATTAATTATCAACCCTGGGTGCATAAGCTTTTCAAGAGCGTCAGTACTATATATGCATTACTAATTCAAAAATCAACTTGCTTTTTCATTTGTAGTACAATGAATATATGCTAAAATTGTTAGACGTATATATTATGAAACTACTATGACAAAATTATAGAACTATTCCAAACTTATGTATCATACATGCATCACACTTATATAATCAAAATTAATAGTAAAATCAACTTACACAACACACTAATAATTAAAGAGGGTCAAGATATTCAAAGCATCTCATTCTAAAAGAGGCTCTTCCTCATTCAAAATTGAGTTCCAATCCCTCTTCAAGATAATTCATAAAATTATTACAAATTTAACTTTCTCATTACTTAATTCTGAATACAAATTCTATAGTTTAAAAACTTCTACTATTACCTTCTCAAAATTATCTAACTCCTAGTCTGATCTAGGTTTTGCCTTTAAATACAAAAGGCAGTTTATTGACTCTTAACCAAAAACACTAAACTAAGAAAAAATACAAATACTTATAAACTAACCCATTCAACCTTCAAGTGGTTAGTAACTAGAGTTACTTGTTTTATGTTTGAATGGGTTAGAGACAAGGCATATTGTTTTGTTATTTTATTTCGTTTTGTCTTTTCTCACTATCCTTGTCTTTCCCATCTTTGGTAACACATCTAATGTCTCCTTGCATGTAGAGAATCTATACAACAACTATGATTCTTCCCAATCATACATTTGGTTTTCCAAGATAGCTGGATGTGTCTACAAGATTTCTTCAATAATGACTCTATTTTACATAGTGGATATAGGTACTCTACAGTAGCTACAAACAACTTGTAGGTGAAACATTCAGTTACTATAGGCACTTTGTAGTGGTTGTAGATAACCTATAGGTGAAGCGTACATTTGCTATGAATATTTTGTAGTGGTTATAGGCAACCTATAGGTGAATCCTATAGTTTTTATGGGCACTCTATAGTGGCTACGAGTAACTTTTAGGTGAGGCCTACAATTGCTACAAGCATCCTATAGTATTTATGGCTTAGCAAGATCCTGCAGCCTTTCATGACCCTTCAAATGTTTGTTAGATAAAGTCACCAATATAATTCAATCAAGGAAAAACATCAATAATTAAAAAATCATAAATTCACTCATTCATTGGCATTAGTGACAAATAGTTATCGGATTTACATGGAAAAAGACATAGACTAAGCATGGATGAAGCTATAAAAGTAAGCAATTGGTGGCATCATCACTCCCCCCTACATAGCCTCTTGATCGACCTCGAGCAAGCCTTGGTTGTATTCTAAAACCATAAAAGTTTTTAAAGTCTAGGGGTTTAGGATAGCTAGATCCTTCCAAGATGTAAAAACCTTTAGCATTCTCAATGTGTTCCCATGTTTTCTACTCTACCTCTTTGCTAGCTAGAACATTTCCTTCCTAGTCAAGAATTGGGAACCAAAATATATATAATTATAATTATAATCTATGGATGGCCTTCCTAAGGTTTTGAGAGGAGTATAGTTCCTTCCTTTTCAAGGAATCTAAGAGTTCTACCCATCTGTAAGAGTAGACAAAAAAAAATTGCCTTCCATCTCCTTCCAAGAGACTCAAATGGTGGTTCTAGACTTCCACCTGATTTTTGATAACCCAATCCTATGGAGCATTTATGTTTATAAATGAGATCTATTCTTCCACTAAAACATATGAATCTTTGGATTCACCGTTAATCATCAGGGTGGCTTCTTTCTCCTTTTCTTGATCTTATTCCATTTGTTTTATTCTTTCAATTTCATTTAAAATATATAAATAAAATGCATTTAGCAAGACATCCCCCAAATAGATATTGGGATTCCATTTTGTATCACTGGGAGCAACATATTGGTGAATGTAGAATTCACTTAGTTAGGCTTAAATATTAAGATCATCATGTCTATACTCATTAAAGAAAGATCTTAGGTCACATACCATATAATATTGATCATTATAAATCCTATCATACCTAAATTTCAACCATTTTTATTTCAAGTATATAACATATACCCTAGAAGGAGTTATGCACTCCATCAATAGCTCAATAGTTTCATGCAATTTGCCAATCTTTTCCTTTAGATTCTGATATCATGTTGTTATTTTGATTCAACATGTCCCTTGAATCTTTGCACCAATTTTTTATGGTAGGCTTCATTATTACTTAATTTTTCCTTCTAAAAAATCAAAATATCATCTGTATCGACTGGAGTGGTGGTTGAGAAATCCACATCAATAACTTCTTTTGTATTAGGTGTTGGTGTAGTGGGAAATGGAGGAGGAAATCCTTCACAAAAGGGTACCAAAGCTAGAGCATACTCTATTTTATGGGATTCTATGGCCAAGGTGGATAAGGATGTTGTAGGTTCCTCCACTATCTTCTCTTTGTCCCTAGAGGGTTATACAAACTTTGTTACTCCCAGAAGTGTTTTGATGCCTCATTTTTCTTTTAGTTCTGTTATCTCATTTATGAGTCTATATATTTCCTCCTTAACTTGTTCCAATGTTTGGAACTCCTGACCATGATAAAAAATTTCTTGTTATCTTCCTTTTTACATAACCTCTTCTTTAACCACTTCTTCTCCTGCATGCTAATCTGCCTCTCTCAATTCCTCCTCTATGTATCTAATGTTTTTGAAGAGATAAATGTCCTCCTCAGTGAATCTAGATGGGAGAGGTGACTATTCTTCTTCTTCTTCCTTAGCTAATCCTTCATCAGTAGACCATTCTTTTATTTCAATTCCATCAAGGGTTTTCTTAAGCCTAGGATCTTTCCTTGGTTCTTCATCATCACTAATATCTATGGTTAAGGAGGTTGTAGTGTTATTCTATTTCTTCATCATTTGAGATCTTCTAAGAGGAGGTTTCCTTATTTTATACACCATGGTTTTTTTCCCCTTGGTTTTCATTTTCCTTGTAGGAGGGGTGACTGGTGGAGTTTTTTTTGTGCATCAATTGATAGGGGAACTTCTTCTTGTCTAGTAAGAGATAGTGTGGAGGAATTAATCTAAGGTGAGGACATAATGGGATAAGGGACATGCTATTGTGGGATTTCCTCCCCTATGTTATAATAGAATAAGACCAATTTTCTCCTCTTATTCTTTCTCATAGCAGTCTCAAATGGACCTTTAGTGGTTGTGGGTTGACCAGTAGCACTAGTGCCCTCAACATCTTCCTAAATAGTTTGTTGTGGATGCTCCTTAGGGGATTCCCTCTCATCAGTGCCCTCTTCTTGATAGGGTGAAATATTTTCTAGGGCCAAAATTAACTCCCAAGTGAGTTTAGGTTTCACAGAAGCTACTCATTAAATTATGATCCATATTAAGCAGTGGTGAGATAAGGCTATTTCAGTGCCCTTATGATAATCTTTGGACATTTTTTTCAAAATATTCCATAAAAATTTTGGAATATTAATGACTCCATTATGCATTAAATTATTTAAAATTTTGAACTAGAGAGTGTAAATGAGGAAATACCTTAACTCATAGGTCATGTACATGATTTAATGACTCTATTATACCTTAAATGATTTAAAATTTTGAACTGGAGAGTGTAAATGATTTAGAAATTTGAACTAGAGAGTGTAAATGAGGAAATACCTTCCCTCATAGGTCATGTACTTGATAATATATGATTCTATCTCTCTCCATTCTATAGGTAGACTAAGTCTTTCCACACCTCCTTTCTTTAATACCAATCTTTCATTTGCCTAGAAAAATTGGTACTTGGCTTCTTGGCCATTGGGTCTATTCTACCAATTTTCCCCCATGCTTGGTAGCCCAGTTTCTTAGCTCACCAAGGTCTCAGTAACTAGAAATGTTATGCCACATATAGTGGCTTGGTTTCCATCAAAATAACCTACAAATACCCTGATAAGAGGCTCTAAATTATTTTTTAACCATTCAAAATAGGTGGTCCAACTAGCTTTGTGGAAGACACCCCAACTGACTTGGTCTCCCCATAAGTGCCTATGGTCTAAGGGCTCTCTTTAGATGAATAACCCTCCCATTTCAACTTACCTATCATTCCATTCAACCAATAGTCATCTACACACTCTTTGGACCTATGAAAATCTACCTATAATAGGTTTGTTCTATAATGAAAAATGTGGGGTTTGCAGGTTGTAGGGTTTGGATCTATAATGGTGGATGTGAGGTTGTAAGTTGTAAATTATGACATCTCAAGGGTTCCTATGACATGTGAGATTCTAACCTAGAGCATTTTCTCCCCACTTGATCTATCACGTGTCCTAAGATAGGTCATCATGAGGAATAGAAGTGTGGGTTTAGAGGTGATGTGATAAACTTTTTGAATGAATGACTAAAGTCATAATTAAATATGATGTATTAATACCATACATGTTATATTAGAATAATGAAGATAGTTTCAATGATGAAAGATATGGTGTACCTTTTAATAATGGTATTTTGGATGTGACTTTTGGGAAGTCACACATGTGTTGGCATGAAAATATTTGCATGTGAATGATTAATGGGTGCAATGATTAGGTTGGCAATTAGAACTAGAGTGAAGTGGACCCTTTGTGAAGTGATTGGGAGATCACTAGTGGTTAGGCATTGATGATACCTATATCTCATGTGCATGTGATGTAGGATAGTTTGCATGGAACAAGGGTATAAGACTTGGAAGATAAATGATTGTTGTCATACCATAAGGTGGTAATTAAAAAGTTGAGTGATCCAAGTGATGGAATGAAAGATCCTAGGTAGGTAGCTGAGGGAATTACCTCTTAGTGACCTTCATCTACATGAACTAACTGATAAGAGTCTATATGATGCTTATACCTTAGATGTTTTATGCCTGGTGGGCTTGACTATAGTAATTAGCAAGGTCTTTAACATAGAACCTATGTACTAAATAAATCTAAGATCTCACTAGTCAACACAGTGAAATGATCATTATAAAATGACTAGAACTAAAAATAAATCATGAGTGTCCTTGTAGGCATAAATTTTAGTCTACAACACTTCCATATGGAAAGGGAAGTTGTATGCTTTGCTGTGGATCTATAGATTGGTATTTAGGGTTAGTTTTAGGAAATAGATATGACATTTACTACCCTAATCCTCCTTCATAGATGTGCAACTATTCTCTCTCACCCTTACCACACCCTAGTATGTTGATATTGATAACTACCTTGTAACAAGGTTACTTACACAACACTTCCTCGCTAAACAAAGGTGAGCATTAAATTAAAAAATTGTTATATATTCATGGTTTTATGGATTCCTTTTCTATATTAGATCTGACTCTATCATCAAAAGATGTCTCAGAGAAGATGAATTTCCATATATCCTCAAATACTACCATGATTAAACCTATGGAGGCCACTTTATAGCTAAGTGTACAATAGTCAAAATTTTAAATATAGGATACTATTGGCCCTCAATCCATAAAGATGCAGTAAGATATATTGTTCATTGTGATAGATGTCAACATATGGGGAGACCCACATGTTTAGATGAAATGCCTTTGTAGCCCTAGATGGTACTTGAACCATTTAAAAAGTGGGGCCTAGACTTTGTAGGACATTTTGATCCAAAATCTAACAACAAAGAGTACATCCTTGTTTGTACTGACTATGTCACTAAATGGGTAGAAGTAAAGGCTCTTACACACACTATGGATGAGAAGGTGGTAGCTTTTCTCTATGAAGAAATATTTATTATATATGGTGTGCCACATGAACTAGTCACTGATCAGGGATCCCAATTCACTACTAATTTAATTACTACCTTAGTCTAACAATATGAGATTAGGCATAATAAATCAACTTCATATTATCCATAGTCCAATGGATAGGTGGAAGTCACCAACATGGAGTTATAAAATATTCTGACAAAGACTATTAGTCTGTCTCATAAAGATTAGGAGGGTAGGCTTCTTGAAATTGTGTGGACTTACCGAATCACATAGAAGACCACTACAAACTTCACTCCATATGAATTGGTCTATGGAAATAAACCTATCTTGCTAATTGAATTTGAGCACAAGACCTTACAAATAGTAATTGAACTTGGGATGGATATATTTAAAGCCCAAAAAGAAAGGCTTCTATAATTAAATGTCTTAGATGGATATATATAATAGGTATTATAGAACATAGAGCTTGTACATCAGCAACATAATGGATGGAATGACATGTACATTAAGACTAGGCAATTTCATACAGGAGATTGGGCCCTTCATTTTTACTCCAAATACAAGGACCACAAGGGTAAACTTCAAACTAGATGGCTTGGTCCTTTTGAAATTGAGCATGCTTTTGACAATGGAGTAGTCTAATTTCAAACCATTGATCCAATGATATTCTGTCTATTGTTTAATGGCTAAAGACTTAAGTTGTATAAAAAGCCACTTTCTCATGAAGAATTTACCAGTCACATATGCCAATAGTTACAAGATGGATACAATGATGTCTTGGATAGGCATGTTGCCTCACCAGACAATAAGACCACTATTCCACACTCACATGAAGGAGAGGAAGACATCCTTGCCCTCCTCTGGTATGATGAATGAGACCTTCAATTGGTATTTTACAAGTCACATTTCTAGGTGACTTGGCCATGACCCTGAATAAACATTCTACTACAAATAGTAGTTAGAGTTTAAAAAATTAAAAATAAATGAATAAATCCAACAATGAAAACCCATTTTTGGTCATTATTGGTAGCTTTTAGGTAGAAAACTTGCTTGCTAGCTATTCAAGGGTAAAAAAAAAAAATTAAAAAGGGAAAGTGAGAAAGGATGTAGAGAGAGGGTAATCCCTCCAATCCCAACTGTTCACGTCAATATAGGTTTTTCCAGTTGCTACAGACATTTTTGTAGCTACTATGGGTACCTTATACATATTTAGTCATCACTTTGTAGCTTTCTACGATTACTTCTATAGCTATTGTAGGTACCCTCTCATGCCTATTCTCACCTTTCTATAGATCATGCAAGATAGACCCTCTTAAAGCTCTCACCTATGGCTTGACTATTAGATTTTGGGCATTGCATGAAAGTCATCAGACAACCTAAGTCATCTACTATGGTATTTGCTTCAAGGATTTATAGGCATGATAAAAATTTAGCCACTACATTGTCCTTGCCAAGCTTATCTACAATGGTGATATCAAAATCCTATAATAAGAGCAGCCATCTTATCACTCTAGCTAGAACAAGTGGTTTATTCATAAGGTACAAAATGACTGCATGGTATGTATGAACAAAGACCTAATACCTAGTGATGTAGTGATGGAACTTGTTGATATCATAAACTATCACCAAGAAATCTTTTTTAGTAACTATGTAATTTAATTCTACTACCTGTAGGTTTTTGCTTATAAAATAGAAAACATAATTGAGTGCTTCCTATTTTTGGCCAAGCACAACTTTGAGGGAAGTATATGAAGCATCTATGTGAATGTGGAAGGGAAGCTTCCAATTAGGACCACATAGAATAGGGGTGGTGGTCATTAATTCCCTCAATTGTTTGAAGGTTGTATCACAAGTAGGAGTCTAGAGAAATTTAGCATCTTTAGTCAAAAGGGTGAATAATGGTGCTGCTACTTTACTGAAATTGTTGATGAATATCCTACAGTAACTAGTATATCCTAAAAAAATCCTAACATATTTTTATTTTTGAGGAACAGGTAGGTTTTTGATGATGCTAATTTTTGTAATTGTTGTAGCAGATACATGGTGGTCTAAGACAATACCTTCTATCATAAGCATGTAGAATTTATTGTGTCTTAGAGATAGATGGTACTCTTAACAGTATTACAACACTTTTTCTAGGTTTTTGAGGCATTCATAAAATGTCTCTCCATAGACAATGAAGTCATCCATATAGATTTCTACACATTTATTGGCCATATCTAAAATATACTTAGGACAGCCCTCTAGAATGTTGTAGGGACGTTACATAGTCCAAAGGGTAATATGACATAAGCATAAGTACCCTAGGGACAAGTAAAGGTGGTTTTTTTTTGGTCTTTAGGAGCAATTCTAATCTAGTTATAACTACTAAAACCATCCAGAAAGGCAAAATATTTCTTCCCTATTAGTGTGTCCAACACTTGCTCAATGAAAGGTAGAGAGAAGTGATCTTTCCTAGTTGTTGTGTTGAGTTCACTATAATCGATGCATACACACCATTATCCATTTTTATTTGGTACAATTATCAAAGGTGACACCTATTCACTATCAAAGATGGGATATATAAATCTAGCTATCAAAAGTTTTTGTAATTCCCTTTTGACTATTTCTTGAAGAGCTAGATTCATCCCACATTGTGGTTGTCTGATTGGTTATCACTCTTATTTGATGTAAATATTATGTGTGCATGTTTCTAGGCTGATTTATTGCATATCTCATAATCCCATGCAAACACCTGTTGGTTTACATGCAACATGTTGATTAGGCATTTTTTCTCATTTAACTCCAACTTGCTATTAATAAGCAATATTTTCTTTGGAGAGATTTCAATTTGCTATTAGAGTTATTTCATTATTTCCATATTGTTAATGGATCTATTTTGGCTGCAGTTATGATGTAGTAGCTGGTGGAATATTTTCTATACAAATGCATTAGAATTATCCAATTCCCAAAAGCTAGAAAACGGGTACTCAACACATTGCAAGTGATTGAGATCCATAGAAGGAGTTTGGTAATTATGCTAAAGAACATTGGAGAGAATGGTATCTTCCTCCTTATTAGCTAATGTGCATGCATGGTCTATGGTAAATACCTGAATTAAGGAAGGCTGATTTGCCTCATCTTCTTCAACCCATAATGTAGGCTCTGATGTAAAAACTAGCTGTGATATGGGATAAAGAACCAACTACATAGTGTGGTGCCATTGGCTATCATCATGTTACCTATTTTATAGCTAATGAAGGCATCAATTATGTCAAGCCAAGGTCATCCTAAGATAAGGGGTTATGCACCCAAATTAGATTTAGGCTATAGCACAATGAAATCTACAAGATACTCTAAAGAATCTATAGTGATGACAGTATCTTCAATGATTCTTTCTAGTCTAGCTATAGACCTGTCAGCCATTTGTAGTAGTGTAGATGTGGGACAAATATTATTTAGCTATAATGCATACATAGTTTTGGTTGTCATTACATTTATTTTATCTCCTAGGTCTACCAATATGTTGGACAATTGTTGGTCATGGATTTGGACATTACTACTAGGAATCTAGGATTTGAATATTTAATTAGTAGGTATTTCTCCAGCATGATGTTTGCTAGCTGGCCAATCACATACATAGTATTGGGATCTTTTTTCTTCCTTATAAGTTTTCATAGACAGAGGTCTCAAACATCATTGGAATATATGGGTACATCCTTGATGGCCTAGAATAGAGGGATTTTGATGCAAAATTTCTTAAGTTGTCCCATTAAATCAAAATTAGGTTCAATTGTATGGAATTGAAGGTTAAGACATTTTGGAAATAGGGGGTTGATTTATCAATAACTTTATTTGCTGGTTTAGAGAGTTCTTAAGGTGATGGAGGTGGGTTAGCATTTTCTTCTAGGGTTTCATCATCTAACTCCCTTATTATGGGTGGTTTTGGGGGTAGTAGAACTTTCTCTAAATAGAGGTGAACTTCATTGATGTTCATTGTGTATGCTAGGTATTGAATAGGCTCAATACTAAATGTGGATTACATTAAATTATTTATAGGATTCTATATGGGTTGGGTAGGTAGATGGTTAGGCTTGGGTGTAGCTTGTGTATTGGGCATAAGAGCATAAATTTGTTATTATTATTATGGATAAAATTATCTTGGAGATCTTCCCCATGGCTGGTTAGGTCTCTAGGGTTGTTGCCACTAGTTTGTGAAGGGTGGACCTAAGGGTGGTTTCCAAGCTTGCATCCAAGATGGGGATACATTTTTTGGAGGCTACTAAGAGGTGTTGGGGTATCTTGCTTAAGGTGGACAATATCTAGAATTAGGAGGTGGAATGTTCATGTAAGGACTATTCTAATTGGAAATAGCATTTTCAAATTGTGAATTAAAGGAGGTAGAATTTGTAAAAGGTGGATTTTGTATCATAGCTTGATAAGGTGGTCATTGAACCCATGGATTTATTTGTGCAACATAGAAAAATTGGTCAATATCTCCTCCTATAGTGTGTATTTCTACTATTTATAGTTCTTTAGCTATGATGTGAGCTACTTTAACCTGAACCTCATGACATATACAATTAGCCTTTTTCTTCTTATAGTCTAGAAAATAAATGGTCAAGGCTTGATCCAAAGATACTTGCTTTTGTTTCAAGTGTAGGATATCTAGTTAGGTTGCCAAATGGATAATGATACCTTATTTCATGTCTTGTAATAGGTTACTAACCTTAATTTTTGATAGGCCATTTATTGTTGCCAATAAAAGCTTACTACCCCTAACTTTGTTTATGGCAGATCTAGAATAATTCTTACTCAGCTCTTTGATATCTGAGAATGGTAGGTGAGAAATATCCCCTCCACTCATTAGATCCAAGGCTTAAAAATAATATTCTTTGACTCCTTTTAGGAAGATGAGTTTCAAAGGTTCTTATCCAAGTGCACTTTGCTTGAATTTTCATACACTAAACATGAAACATTCAACATAGTCCAAGGATTCATCCCCCTCTTGAGTCATCCTGAAGATGTCATTTCTTCTATAAATTTTTCCTCTTCCATATTCTTGATACTTAGCTAAAAATTTCTTTTTCATGTCCTCCCAAGTGTAGACTAAATTGCTACCCAGTCCCATAAACCAGTGAAGTGTTGAGCTTTGAGAGTAGTTAGAAAAAGTTTCAATTTTTGTGCATCCTACCTATAGTCATAGCTTCTATAGAGGATATCAAATTTAAACAAGAATGTGTCTAGGTCTTCTGATAATGTACCTCATTTGGAAAATTTGAGGGTGGGATGTTTTTAATTTATGTTACATTTATTATATATGGAATAGGAAATTCAAAAGTAACTATGTCTAGAGTCCTATTGTCCTCCATAAAGTCTCATTCTCTACTCATGATGGCTCTTATTGTGATATGGATACCAAAGGTACTTAGGATATCATCCTCAAAATCCATGTCAATCCCTTGGTTAGTACGATAATAAACATTTATATGTTGATCCTCAATCTTTTTACTGGATGAAGGGTCTAAAGATTCTCTTGAGCTTCCTTTGTTTTGATCAAGAAATCCTTGTTGAAATGTTGTAAATATGTTACTCTCTAAAGTGTCTGGTTCATGTAATTACTCTCATTTGTTTCTTCTTACTAGCTTAGCTAGTGCTTCTTCTATTTTTCTTTCCTTTCTCAGAGGCAATAATGCTTCTTTTGCAAGCTACCTCCTTTAGTTTGTAGTGTTCTCTTCTTCAAGAGCCTTCTATATTATGGTATATTCTTCAATAGGATTCTTAGTTACTATAGGTATTTGTGTTTCTTTCCAATTAGAAAATTGTGGCTTTCTTGGTAGGAATCTCCGTCAAGAATCTCTTTCTCTCTATATAAACATTATGCCACTCCTTCAGCTGTCCTGTCCCTTCCTACACATAGTTTTTTTTTTATTTTTTGTGTTCAAGGGGGTTGTTTTAGACCATTTTTAAAAAAATAATTTAGAAATAAAGGAATGCGGAAATCAAAACAATATGAATTGAAATTATACTTATATAAAGTAGTAAGGATTATGTAATATCCCCTTCAAACAGGGAATATAGAAACACAAAAGCTCTAAATGAAGATACGATTTTGCAGAATAAATTCAAATAAACAATAAACCACAGTAAATCTCTTAACTACCAAATCACTAATCTTAGTATTCATCCAGATGATTACAATAGTTGTCCTTTGTCATGCATATACAAAATATGAAAATACAGTCTTGAAAACCTAATTCCTCTAACAAACTATAAATAACCCTAGGTCTGTGCAGCTCTCAGGTCGTTGTGTCAAAAACACAGTCACCATCATCGGTCGATATACTATCGACATCGGTCACTATGGGTCCTTCTCTGCCAACGTTGATCTTCAATCAGCTGATGTCAGTCACTGGGGATCTCTGCCTACCGATGTTAGTATATGCGTGGATCTATATAGATTTGTACAGACTTCATATGGCTGCCAATATAATATAACACACCCTGATAGCTAAACAACCTGATCTCAAGATATAAAATTCTAATACAAAATATCTATATCTGTATAACTTATTGAATCAAAAACCTAATAAAATAAATACCTGGAAAGCTTTGTGACAACTTCTGTATGAAGTTACCTCTCAAATCTGTAACCCTCTGTGATAACTTCTATATGAAGCTATCTCTCAATTCGGCAATAGATCAGCTCATATTTCATAGCCTCTAAATCATACACACTAAAGAGTTGACGTTATCCAATGCAAAAGGAATCCTGGAACCCTTGGCTCAGTCTTCACAAAAGAATTCTTCAATATCAAAATCAATAATCAATCATAATCAATAATGGCCTCCATGAGAAACCCTTATACCCTCAAAAAGATGTGCTTGCCCTAATTAGGGTTTCTTAAATTAGAATTAGGGTTTCTAATTAAAATTAGACCAAATAATTAATATTTGATTAAATCAATCAAATATTAATATCTCCCTCAATACATGTCAGATCCTTGAACCATTTGAAGCTGGTGAACCAGGGAGTGATTCTGCACATGACCATACCAAAATAAGGGTGCTTTGCTACATGTCAAATATCCCTAAATAATAGGAGCTCAGGCAAATGTGTCTGAAAGAGCTCGAATGAAAGCCAACTGTAGGGATTTTGGTAATCGAAGCCAAGCCAAGCTCCATCATGACCCTCTATCCATCCTATCAGCCTACGAAGGTCGTATAATAGGCTAATCGTCAAGTCTATCAATGTCCACTAAAAAAAGGGGACATGACAATCTGACCCTCCTAAAATTGCTTGTCCCCAAGCAATCTCAAAATAATGAACCACTCGATCCACCTGGATCCCAAATGTAGTTATGCTCTGTACTGCTGTTAATCAATGCAAGTTCCTACAATATCTTTTGAAATATAACCAAGAGGAATCCACAATCAAACTAGTGAATGTAACTCAACCAATCTCTAAAATCACAACTGCCCTGAATGTGTCGATACTGCAGTCTATGTAACTTGCTACTACCAAATCCATCTACAGAAGATGGTGCCAATCCATCCCATAATGGATGGTAAGAAACTTGATCTGATCCACACCTGTGTGAAATCAAATCATCTAACTCTAGGTCAAAAGAAAAATAATGAGCATATCCTATTGTATAATGTCGGTAGGAACCCCCAAACTCTGCCACTGGCTCACCATCACTGAACTGGGAATCAGTAGATAGCTCCAATCTCTGACTCCGAGTGGCTATAGGCTGGATAAGACCCTATGCAATTTGCTCAACAAATCCCACCTCAAAATCCATGTGAGGTAGCATAGTAGAAAGGATCACTATAATCTCCCCACCCAATCTAATTATAACACTAGTACCTCAGATGAGAACACCTTTTTTCACTTTATGCGAGTCCAAATGAACACCTACACTATCCAACAAATACTCTATGAATGATTCAGTGTAGTAAAAATTATATGAGGAAGTATCAACATACTCCCTCACACACGACAACTGAATCCTCTATAAAAATGGCACATCGAACGGTACCATACTATCATATCTATGAGAAGAATCAATCTAGAGACTCAACTCCACTGGTATCCCAAACTCATCAGGACCAGGTACTCCCAAATCCTAAACATGTGTGTTAGCCCCCATAACGTGTTCCTCAGCTACAACTGTAGGAACATACTCACAATCAACACTCAATGTACTAACCTCTAAGTATACCTCCACACTCTGAATGCCAGCATCAGACTCATCCTCATCTAACTCTGAAAAAGCTACTGCTGAAACTATCTCATCATCACAATCTCCAGCTCCCACGTCCTCTGCAAGTAACTGAGAGTCCAAATCCCCATGACTAAGTTCATCCACTTGTCTCTCAAAATCCAAGTGAGCCACCTTCATTGCCTCCATGCCTTCCTTGATCTGCTATAAGTCATCACAAGAAGAACTTGCTGTAACTTCTTTATGTCTCTTTATGTTTTGAAGATGTTGTCTTGCATTGGCAGCCATTAATCCAGCCTCCTTGGCCTTTTGTGACCACATATCACATAAATTTTGGGTCCTTTCCATATTCATCCAAGTTTGATGTTCTTGATGTGAAGATGAAGGAGCAATATGATCATGCAAAAAATCCATACTCTTATTATCCATATCATTAGCATGCTCTATGCTGGTCTCCAATGTAGAAGTCTCAAGTGAAACTTCTTGCAAAGATGATATAGATAACTCATTCCCCATGGCTGCCCTCATATCCTCTTGAGTCAAATCAACATGTCTAACAACTGGTGTAGGGCTGCCCTCAACCCTTGTAGAGACCTCTTATTTCTCCTTCTTTCTATTTTGTGATGTGGACCTTTTACGAATGGATGCCATATACCGTACTAATTTGTATTCGAATGTAGGGTCTGAAAGAATTTCATTCATCCTCCTCTAGGTTTCAGCCAACATATTCAAACTTTGTTTCAACTTATTCATATCCTTGTCCCACTATTTTTGAGTACTTGAAGACATCATGGATACTTCATTGATTCAATCTACCCAACTACCCAACAGGATGGCAGGACATTAGCTCTGATCTACCCAATAGAATGGCAGGAATTTGGCTCTGATACCACTGTAATATCCCCTTCAAACAGGGAATATAGAAACACAAAAGCTCTAAATGAAGATACGATTTTTCAAAATAAATTCAAATAAACAATAAACCATAGTAAATCTCTTAACTGCCAAATCACTAATCTTATTATTCATCTAGATGATTACAATAGTTGTCCTTTGTCATGCATATACAAAATATGAAAATACAGTCTTGAAAACCTGATTCCTCTAGCAAACTGGAAATAACCCTGGGTCTGTGCGGCTCTCAGGTCACTATGTCAAAAACTTAGTCACCATCTTTGTTCGATATACTATCGACGTCGGTCACTATGGGTCCTTCTCTACCGACGTCAGTCTTCACTCAGCCGATGTCGGTCACTGGGGATCTCTGCTTGCCGATGTAGATATTTGCATGGATATGTAAGGATATGTACAGACTTCCTACGGCCACCAATATAATATAACACACCCTGATAGCTAAACAAATTGATCTCAAGATATACGATTCTAATACAGAAGATCTATATCTATATAACTTATTGAATCAAAAACCTAATAAAATAAATACCTGGAAAGCTCTGTGACAACTTTTGTATGAAGTTACCTCTCAAATCTGTAACCCTCTGTGATAACTTCTATATGAAGCTATCTCTCAATTCGGCAATAGATCAACTGATATTTCATAGCCTCTGAATCACACACACTAAAGAGTTGACGTTCTCCAATGCAAAAGGAATCCTGGAACCCTTGGCTCAGTCTTCACAGAAGAATTCTTCAATATCAAAATCAATAATCAATCATAATCAATAATGGCCTCCATGAGAAACCCTTATACCCTCAAAAAGATGTGCTTGCCCTAATTAGGGTTTCTTAAATTAGAATTAGGGTTTCTAATTAAAATTAGACCAAATAATTAATATTTGATTAAATCAATCAAATATTAATATCTCCCTCAATACATGTCAGATCCTTGAACCATTTGAAGCTGGTGAACCAGGGAGTGATTTTGCACATGACCATACAAAAATAAGGGTGCTCCGCTACATGTCAAATATCCCTAAATAATAGGAGCTCAGGAAAATGTGTCTAAAAGAGCTCGAATGAAAGCCAACTGTAGGAATTTTGCTAATCGAAGCCAAGCCAAGCTCCATCATGACCCTCTATCCATCCTATCAGCCTACGAAGGTCGTATAATAGGCTAATCATCAAGTCTATCAATGTCCACTAAAAAAAGGGGACATGACAGATTATCTACTAAAAGTAAGAAAAATTATTCTAGAAAGCAAGAAATAAAATCAGGAAAATTTATTCTAGAAAGTAGGAATTTTTTTTCTAAAAACTAGGAAATGAAAATATGAAAATTTAAAAGCACACTTTGTTGAAAATAAATCACTTTTGCAAGAAATAAATTTTATAAACATGAATTAAGTAACTTATGTACTATTTACTTCTAAAAACTTAGACATCTAACATAAGACACCATAGTGCCCTCACTCAACTTGCCTAGTTAGAACTATATGTCTAGGAACTTAGACATATAACATAAGACATCGTAGTGTCCTCACTCAACTTGCTCAGTTACGTAGAGTAGCTCATTAACAAAAAAAATTTAATGATTGATTTAGAAAATAATAATTGACACCCTCCCCAATAATGGTGCTAAAATACTAATCAAACTAATTACCTAGTGATTACCAAATTCACCAGTCTGATTAAACATTATTATCAACACAGGGTGCATAAGATTTTCAAGAGTGTTAGTACTATATATGCATTTTTTATTCAGAAATCAACTTGATTTTTCATTTTCAGTATAATGAATTTACTAGACACATATATTATGAAACTATTATGATAGAATTACATAACTATTCCACACTTATGTACCATACATGCATCATACTTATATAATCAAACTTAACAGTAAAATCAACTTACACAACACACTAATAATTAAAGAGGGTCAAGATCTTCATAGTAGCTCATTTCGAGGGGGTCTTTCCTAATTTAGAATTTAGATTCAATCCCTCTATGAGAGAATTCAAAAACTTCTTACAAATTCAACTTTCTCATTACTCAATTTTGAATACAAATGCTATAGTTCAAAAACTTCTGCTATTACCTTCTCAAAATTATCTAACTCCTAGTCTGATCTAGGTTTTACCTTTAAATATAAAATGTATTTTATTAAATCTTAACCAAAAACACCAAACTAGGAAAGAATATAAATACTTAGAAATTACCCCAGTCAACCTTCAAGTGGTTAGTAACCGAAGTTATTTGTTTTAGGTTTGACTGGGTTTGAGACAAGGTATATTGTTTTGTTATTTCATTTCTTTTTGTATTTTCTCATTATCCTTGTCTTTCTTATATTTGGAAGACATCTAATGTCTCCTTGAATGTAGGTAATATGTACAATAACTATGATTCTTCCCAATCCTCCATTTGGTTTTCCAAGATAGTTGAATGTGTCTATAAGATCTCAATAATGACTTTGTTTTACATAGTGGCTATAGGCACTCTATAATAGTTACAGACAACTTATAGATGAAACCTTTAGTTGTTGTAGACACTCTATAATGGCTACAAGAAACCTATAGGTGAAGCCTAAAGTTGTTATGGGTATTATGCAGTGGATGTAGGCAACTTGTAGGTGAAGCCTATAGTTGTTATGGGCACTTTGTAGTAGCTTTGGGCAACCTATAGGTGAGGCCTACAATTATTATGGGCATCCTATCGTAGTTATGGCTTAACAAGATCTTGTTACCTTTCATGACCCTTCAAATGTTTGGTATATAAAGTCACACTAATATAATTCAATCAATGAAAAGCATCAATAATTCATAACATAACACACACACACACACACACACACACACACACACACACACACACACACACACACACACACACACACACACACACACACACACACACACACACACTCACACACACACACACACACACACACACATCAATAAACATACAAAATCATAACTTCACTCATTTATTTGAATTAGTGACATGTAGTTATGGGATTTACATGGAAAAATACATAGACTAAGCATGGATGAAGCTATAAAAGTAAGAAATTAGTGGACTTATCAGTTAATTCTTGGAAGATAAAGATATTTGTATCGAAATATATTGGTAAAATAAGTGTATGTAATTCCATTCCAGTTTGTGGCATTAATTTTCTGATCAAGATCTTTAGATTTATGAATAATCGTTAAGGAGTTAAGGTGTAAAATAGTGAGTTAAAATTATAGTATCTTATTTTTGGGAAATTTTAGAGCATTTTAAGCTAATTTTTATAAATGTATGATTTTTTTAGATCACATAAGACCATAATAGTGTTCTCACACCATTTACAAGCATTAATTTGGCATGTGCTAGCATCAAAAGGGAAAAACCTCTACTTTGAATGAGATCCAAACCTATTTGATAAGTTTTTTAGAGGTACGATCACTAGGGAGGGGGTAAATAAATGATGCAAGTAAAATAAATTTAATTCCAATCCTTCAAACTCTTAACCATTCAACACAAGCATTCATGAATCATATAAACCATTCATTATAATAAATAAAGAAAAAACATGCAAGATCAAAGCACATAACATATGAATTATGTGGGAAAATCTCATAGGGGATAAAAAACACTCTCAAGACTATAAACACATGTAATACACTCCTATAATAGATCACAAACAAGATAATTTACCAAATCACCCAATTCACAAGAAGCACCAACCCCTAAGCATGGACAAGCACCCAGTTGCCCTAGATGTTGAGCACCCACACAAAACCTTCTGATATCAACACCTCTAGAACTATGATTGACTTTCAAAATAATGTATAAATAGTTAATATCTCTCTTCAAACATTCACACTTTCTCAAGCCTTCACACACAAGTAATGCATCCAAAATAACCTTTTGGATCACTCTACACCTTTTCGATCATCCTCAATCATCAACCATAAAAAACTCTGTTACAACATTAGAAACATGAACACTAGTTCACACACATATCCCTCACACTTATATACTCTTCAATCCATCCACCCATCTTAATCAAACTTATCTTTTCTTTGCACATTCACTCTAAAGACTTGCATCTTTGATTTTGTTCTTTATAGAGCCTACATGATAACCACTTTCTTGATAAGCCAAAAGACATTCCTTAACCCTTAAGGCTTTATCCCACTTAGAAAAATTATCAAAACCATATTCATAGGTTTATCATATCTTGTATATTTCACCCTTAAGAATCAACACCTTTCAAGTAGGCCTAACTAGCCCTTTTAGGCTCATGGAGACTTATTTATCCTTTTAACACTTCACTGAGCAAAAATAGAAACACAAGACCAATTAAAAACACATGAATCCATGAAACATGAACTTAATACATATTCAAGTTATTAAATGCATCACTACACACCTCTATATATTTAAAACCTATCAATCATTTTCCTTGTACATGAAAATATCATGAACGAACAAACAATCAACTTCCAAGTAATGATTCATACTGATAATGGATTGGTCAAACCTCCAAAATCCATATAGATTATCTTCATGGAGTCTATAAAGTTCTCTAATAGATAATTCACTATGAAACTTCCAACATCATCAACAAAAACTCAAACATCCTTCTTGGGTCACTTGTAGAAGAAAGTCAAACCCTCTGTCAACTTTGAACCATAATAAATGCAATTATACAACTGGTCAAACCTCTAAATAAATTTTCATGAATTGACCTTGAAGTTATATACCACTTTTATTTTTACTCCATCATAAAAATTTATAGGTAAAACATTGTAGACTAGATTTTCTTTGTAAATTCAAATATTTGACTTCCAATGGTCACTAAAAATGTAAATTTGACTATGCAGAATGATGAAATCAGCTTGGGAGAGTAAATTTATGCTATCATAACCTTTTATATACATAATTTAAAGGTATAAAATTTTAAACACATGTTATAGGTACAAAAATAAATATACCCATGTGACCACTTTATTTTGACACTTTCACACATGCAAATTTTGATGTCATCAATCTGCTTACTCAAGAAGCTCTACCAAGACAACTAGGATAACCTAGAACTTCACAAGACTACTTAGATGGATTAATTTCACTTTAAAAAGTACACCAAGAACTTCTTACACCCAATATGACCCCTCAAACATGGTCAACACATCATCAACATCCATCATCTTTCCTAACCAAGCAAACACTATAAGGTCAATGCATGATCACTAAGGCACACTTTTTCATTGACCTACTAGCATATTTGACACCTCATGAACACTCTTGGACACCTTAGAGACAAAATTTACAATAAATCAAAAATATCCCCCTTTGTCATTGATGTCAGCACTTGTAAACACCAACACAAAGCTTATGTGCATTCTCTTTCTCCCTTTACAAACACTTTCTCCCCCTTTGACACAATGACAAAGTGGGATTACATGTTGATATTAAGGACATATATATGTTTTCAAAGACAAAATAAATAAGTTACCTCCTCTTATAGATGATATAAATTCCCCCTATCATTGTGCGTACCATTTCTTATCATGACTACCTCGAACCTGCTCATTGACAATACTCTTCTTTAACCATGCATTGCTATATAAATAAGTAATGAATAATATCAAGAAAATGGAAGTGATCAAATATTAATAACATTAATATGAACTCCCATTAATTCACTTAAACTTAGGCACCCCTTGAAAACCTTCAGACCATATCCAAACATGATGAAACTTCATAGTTACCTTCAAATTTTCTCTCATAAGCCAACTCCATGATCACCAACAAATGTTCAAGTCATTATTAAAACATTAAATATTCTCAAAATATAATTAAAAACTTATATTATAATAATAATAATAATAATAATAATAATAATAATCATACATTGTTATTTTGGATAAAATGACTAAAAAGTCCATTTGAATCACCTAACCTTGTCTAGAGGCATAATAACCCTACCTAAACCTTACAGAGCCTATAAAATTATGTGTAGAGATATTCATGACTTGAAATTCCATATCTGATGCAAACTATTATTTTCCCTCATGCATGCTAATTTTTATCATCCAAATCTTCCTTTGCACCATAACTCCTTTAGAAACTGACCTGTCAATTAACCCTCCATTTACACAAATGCTCAACCATAAAACAAACCATACACTTTAAAATGACTGAAAATTACTTTTTGAGCATCCATTTGGCCATTTAAATAGATTAAGTATCCTCAATCCTCAACTCCTTTGGGAAGATCACTGACCCACCTAGGCTAAAACACTAGGGCATCAAAGAGAAATGTGGTCAACTTACCATCTTCTAATCAACACTATATATTTAAACTTATCTCACACTTGGAGGTCACCAATACACACCAATAAACCAATTATTGAGGTCTGAATCTTTGGGGAACCCATAAAACCATGCACATGATTTTTGTCCTACTAGCCCTTAATTAGAGACTATCATACCTGAGAGCCATCAAAATTCTTCAACTTGACCTCAAGAGACTTTCAAAGCCTAAAACCACCTAGATCACACTTGTATCATGTGAACACACCTTTATATGCCACAAAGTCACCTTGAACATTCAATAATCTTCATTTTACACCTAGAAACCTCATGACTATGCTTGTAGACCCTATGTATAACCCTATCACTATGCCAAAACACCTTCAATTGAACATGTGATCAATATCACACCTTTAAGGAACTTTTTGCATTTGGAAACATCAAATACAACTGGCCTCAACCCTTGGTTAGCTTCAAAGATCTCAAAAACACAAATTTTGCATAATGAGCTCTCATTAGGTAGTGAACACTGAGCAAAATGGTCAAAATGAAAAAAATAGTAATAAATGGTTATTTTAACCAACTTAGCACATATGAACCCATGGAATACACTTTGAAAAGTCATCTCCATACTCCAAATAAATCTTACCTTCATTCTTCATGATATGACCAGCTAAACCAAGATTCAAAGATTGACTAAAACTTACCTTTAGGACCAATATCCTTGAATAGATTTCTTGAAGCTTTTCATCACTAGCCACTAGAGCAAGCTCATGAAATTGTTTCTCCCCCTTAACCAATGACCTTCTATGATCAATACAAGGCTTGGAAACATAAGATCATCAATTTTATACCATAAAGGCATTGGTATTAAAGACCAATCAATAATTCTTTGTACCTCTGTACTAATTATAGCCTTTGATACATCACCTAGAGTACATACACTTGCTTCTACATATGAAAGATGTCTCCTAAAAAGCATATGTAGAGAAACCCACTTGTCATAGAGAGACTAAACATTCCAAAAATTAGGATACTCCCACATCTCTATGCTCTCACTTGGCTTGTAGTCCTACCTCATCATCAAATTGAATTTGAATGAGTCTTTAACTTCATTATTTCTTTCAGACTTAGAATCTTGCTTGATTCTTTTGTCTACTTGGTCATATAAGACTTTCTCTTTGACAATTGGACTTGTACCCTATTCGTTCATAAGATGTCTCCTAAGGAGCATAGGTAGAGACACCCACTTGTCATAGAGAGACTAAAGGTCCCAAAAATGAGGAGACTCCCACATTTCCATGCTCTCATTTGGCTTGTAGTCTTATCTCATCATCAAATCAACTTTGAATGAGTCTTTAACTTCATTCTTTCCTTCAAACTTAGAATCTTGCTTGATTCTCTTATCTACTTGGATGGATAAGACTTTTTCTTTAACAATTAGACTTGTACCCCATATTGTCTTGACAAATAATCCATTTTTATCCTATTTTTCATTCACATCCATGGGTCTCCATTCATTATGGCTCATTTTATTTATATTAGTATTGACATTCTTTACATTAGAATTCTAATCATTCCTATAGACCTTTTATATGTGACCTCTCTCTTGACATTTGAAACAAATGAAGTTTATTTTATTGTACATACCTTATGTATGGGCTACATGATGATTCCTTGAAGATTTTTAATACATCTAAAATCATTCACCTCAACATCATCGAATAACATTCCTATTAGTTGACACTAATTCTGCTTAACCTATTTTATCCTACTAATTTATCCTAATCCTAACCATATATCTAATATCCCCATTGCATTATCCTTAATTCACTAACCTTATTTATCCCACTTATTTCATTAATTATTCTAAATCTCCAATTATCCTAATCTAATCCTAGTTATCCATTATATGGGAATTTAAAATTTATATAACCCCACCTAACCACCTACTAACCTACTCCTTAGGTATTCCTACATCCCTAGGAATATTAATCCTCATTAAATTCACCCTAATCCTCCATTATCCATAAGCTAACTAAGAAGATTATATAATTGGAGAAGCTCCTCCAAGTCTCTAGAAGTCTCTAAACAAGAGACTTATAAATAATAATAAAATCCCCTCTATTTGCCTATTTAAACAAGCTCTCCCTCCACCCTCAAACCAACTTTAATATTCATATCAAATCCATGGCCATTTAGAAATTAGATAGCTAGCATTCCTATAACACCATTATGCCAAAATCAATCCTCAATCAGGAATCCATCATCCATCATCTTTGATCAAGCATCCATGTCAATCTAAGTCTATATGCAATCACTTGACCATTTACAAATCTTAAAAGGAGGTAATACAAAACAAGTAATTCAATAATATTTTATATCATTTTGATTTATTTTATAAATACTTCCTATTATGTAGTTTGATATTTGAGTTGGTTGAATTGCATAATTTAATCTATTTGAGCTCAAATTTCATGTTACAATTGGTGACCATGATGAGAGAGGGAGCATGATTCGCTTGTACTAATATTATTGAGTTTTGAGTATGTTTAACTAAACTTACATGATATGTCTACGGAGAATAGGCAGCCACAAATTCATAATTTTTATGGTATACAATATTCTACATATTTTTTACTTCTAGCAGGAAAGTATTTAACTTTGTTTTGCAGGATTTCCAATATTTTTTTATAATGGTTCTTAAATAAGTTTTAAAATACATTTTTGTCTGGCTCGTAATCATTTTAGTTTTTATTATAAGGGATATATAAATATTTCAAATAGAATTTTAATAGTTTCTCTTGAGGTTTAAAGTATTCCTAATATCAAAAAATAATGCTAATTTTAACTTTCTAACATATTTCTAAACTTGTTGTACTAATATCTTTCAAGCTAGTTTTTGTTTTCATATTATATTTATAATGGATGCGTTATTACCATGGTCATGTGCATATATAAATAGGATTGATTATTAATTAATAAAATCTTATATATTTTCAACCAATTTTACATCTCAAGGTATTTTATAAAATTGTGGCATTTTGGCAAAACATCCACACACTATACGCTAGCAAAGACATTATAAGAACTATATATAGAAATAGACATTAAAATCCTATTATTATTAAAATGTCATTTCCCTATTTTGAACTTCTCCTTTAGCGAATTATAGAAAGATGTTGGTAGAGGTTTACTTGGATTTACACTTGCTGAATGCATTTGATTGAAAACTTCCAAACTATTTTTCCTATTGATGTCGATCAGGGTTACAGTCTTCTTCCTTTGCCTCTCTCTTTTTGTACATTTCCTTCTACCACAGTATTCCACACAATAAGATAGGTACATCTAATATTTCATTCCATATTCCTTGACTAGGATAGACACCTATCAATACCTCACCATAAGCATTAGAGCATCTAGTCTATTGTGTAAATTTATAGCCCATTTTTGTAATTAATTTCTAGTGCATTATTTGAGGTATGCTAAATAATAAATTTATAGCATACTTTTTGAGGTATGTTGCAATGTGTTTTCCATACATCCTCATTAAAAAAAATGGTTGTCTTTAATGCAAATATATCATAACATTTTAATTAGTGAGTTACTTTTGTCAAATAGATAAATACCACATGTTGAGGAGGACTGCTTGAAGCGTTGACACACCAAGTAAAATAGTATCCATATATCTGCCCTTCTTCCTAGATTTAGTCTATTCAATAATCATGATGGAACTTTGAGTTTCATGTTAACAACCATAACTATCATTTTAAAAGTCAATATTTTATATCTTGTCAAGCTATGCCTTTTAAATAACCCCTACTCTAGCCATAGGGATAAACATTGGGTGTCAATCTAACCTCAATTTTGTTATAAGACATTGTTACATTTCAAACTTTGCATTTATAAGATTTCCATCCACTTTTTTTTTGCTTTCCATGATAGGTATGATGGGCCATAAGGATTATCCTTACTTCCATAATCATTATGCATATGGTATTGAGTATCTGAAAAATCCACTCATGATTATCAAGCTGGAGGCCCATAATTTTTTTTCATACATAAGTATTTGGGCCCTTTGTTGTGTAACCTTGTTCTGAGTTCATAGTTTTTTAGTCCAGCACCATGCCTTTTTTGTCTAGTGTCCTTGATCATCAATTATCATATTCATGCCCATTGACAAATTATTTGTATGTCTCTTGTCTCCTTTTATCACATCACATCACCACCACCCATAATATATATATATATATATATATATATATATATATATTCATTTTATTGTAACTTAGTAGATAGCTGACACGAATAGTTTTACATCATAGTTTTACATAATGCATAATAAGTCTTTATTAATATCCATAGTTTTTTTATAGTATATAAATGATGGGTCTTATTTTATCTAATTTACTAATTTTTCTAACATTTTGACTTGAGTGTCAATTGATAAAAAGCTTAAAATTTATATTTAATATGTTAAAGTTTTAGATTTTGCAAGTAGTCTATTGAAATAATCATACTAATAACATTATTTTTCAAGCTTTATCAACCTAAAAACAAAACATTTCAAACTACTAATTAATTTTGTGTAGGACCATTGCATGAGAGGAAATTCTATTTTGTCTAACATCTTTGTCTTGTTGGTTGCCTTTTTATGAGTGCCAATCAAACTACTAATCCATGTACTTGCAAGTCACCTATTAAAGACCCATTTTGGAACTTTTTAAATCATTTTAATCCATTTCACCTTATCATGTGTATATATATTTTTTGATTTTCTCATTGTATATACTTTCTTATGTCAACATGTAAATGATCATTGTATCATGCCCCTTACATAGGTAATTAAATTGGTTAATTAATTGTATCATGTGTTTTTCCTATTTATTAACCTATTCCCTCTAGGATAGCACACGACATGGAATTGGCACCCATACATGGGCTTGGTATATATGGGTTAGTGTCATAGATTTCATCACCATGCACTAACCAAACTCTATATTCTGGTGGAGTATGAACATCAGGGACAACTATCATTAGGATAAGTGATTGACTCCATATAGGTCACCCATGAAGGAAAAGAGTTAACTCTCTAAACCAGGAATTAGATAACACCCTATATATATTTAGACCCCATCATACCCTCATGTATATTATGGACACCCCTAGAGAGCCTATTTAGCCTAGTATAAGACTTTTTGGCCATAACAAGTGTACCACTACAAGAGTCACTATCAACTCTGAAGTAGCCATCAAGTGAAAGTGGGGTCTAGAGGGTTCAATTAATATCATAATAGGTCATTAGCTTACAAGCTCAACTATGAAGTCATTGGATGGTGTGGGTATCATGTTACACACCCTTGAGTTTACTAATCATAGGTTATAGTTTGCTTGCTTGAGTGTGTGTTGTGTTAGACCTGTGCTATTTGGGAGCTAATTTAGCCTCACACACACACACACACACACACACACACACACACACACACACACACACACACACACACACACACACACACACACACACACACACACACACACACACACACACACACACACACACACACACACACACACACACACACACACACGCACGCGCGCGCGCACACACACACACACACACACAAGTATTTTTTCACAAATCATCTTGTATATCCTATCATCTTATATATTCTTGAATCATCTTGTATATCCTTATTATCCATTTACTTTTCATCTTGTACATAGTCTATCTTCTTGTACATCCTTTCCATTTGGTCATACCCCATCACTCACATCTCATCACTATTATCATCATCATCATCCCCTTTGTACATCCTTGACATATTATCCTTTTATATCCTTATCTAGGTCCTATCCCATCTCCCATTTTGTCTAGTCATACCCACTCTTCATTGGTCACACCCCCATCAACCTATACCTTCTATTTTTTACATCCTTGCCATATTGTCTCTTGTACATACTTTTATACTATCTCCCATCACCACCTCATCTTAATCCACCCATAATTGGTCATACCCTTATCACTTACATATCTTAAATCAAATATTAACATAAATAACACATCATCCATGATCAATCATACCCCACATTGACTTGTTTAATCCCATAGTCCACATTTGACCCTATCCACCTTTGTTTCACCATCATCCCCATATCAAGCCATCATCCTTTTATATCCATTTCATCCCATCCCACATCTTGTAATCATCCCATCCACTCATCATTGACCACATCCCCATCACATATATCATTATCTTATACATCCTACATCTCATCATCCCATAGAATACACCTTCTCTTGTACATCTTTAACCTATTATCTTCTTGTACATATCAACCTCTCATCTTGCATACCCTTGACATCATCCATTTATCCTATCTCGTCTCATATTTTCTTCATCCCATCTTAGTCTAATCATCCTCCCTTCATCCCTCAACCATTATCTTATGCATCTTCATCATCATACCATTCCATGTATTATCTTTGCATATATTTTTACTATTGTATTATCTCATCCCATATCTTAATATACTAATATCCAAATCATAATTATCACATATCCTAGTCATACCTTGTCATCCACATCTTATCCTAAGTCCATTATATCCATAAATCCTAATCATCATCTTGTCTCATTATCCCATCACCTACATCTTGTCTTGTATATCCTTATCCCATCATCTTCTTGTATATATCACTTGCACATCTTTGTCATCATCCCATTATCCTTGTAAACATCCTTGTAATCATCCTCTCATATCCCACATCTTGTATTCATCCCATCCTACTCTAACCATAAACACTCATCATTGACCATCACCTTTTTTTGTCTATCATTATCTCATTACCCTCTTATACATACTTTCCTTTTCTTGTACATCCTACTAGCCATATCATATCCTAGTATCACTCATCATTAGTCATACCCCCTACCATATCCTAATCACATCTTGTTTTATCATCCATATCCTACCTTAGGTCCACTCTATCCCTCATCATTTGCCTTGACCTTATCTTTACCACCTATATAATTTAACCACATCCTATATTATCCTAGTTAGCCATTGAAGATCACATACATGTCTAAACCATTACCATCCCATTACATTATCACTTATCACCATCTATCATCATTATCTTCACCTAACCACATCCATCACATAATCACCTACTATTATACCTTGAGAAAATTAGTCCAAGGTTTTAGCTAGTCCTATTTCCCTATCCACACCATCTTATCATCCTAATCCACTTGGTCAAATCTCATACCTAGTCAATATCTTGTTAGCATCTTATGGCCTTGTTAATCTCAATTTATAAAATCCATCAATCTAATCTAATCTAATCTAATCATCTTGCCTTAGTCATTACTAGCACCCATCATATTATCCTCTTCTCAATTTTGAATTTAGGAACCCATCACGTCCCTAATCCTTTTACTAGCTTGACCACTAGACATCATTAATAGGTCATTATCACCTATTGTACTATTAGTCTAAAATTTTATCATAGTCTCTAATACATTAGTCTCCCTCATCCCCATCATCATATATTATCCTATCTTGGTTATTTTGACCTATTTTGTTTAAGAACCCCATCTAATCCTTATCTTACCTACATCATCCATCACTCAATAAACCATCACCATGGATTTAGATCACACTTTTATAGACCAATAAATAGATTCCCATAAGGATGAGATCATCTTTAAGTTTCTTATGATGGGTGTACCAATCCCTGAAAGTGTTTACCCCCCTTCAACTCATTGCACCTCCCATCTAAGTCCCTTCATGTGAATCCCACACCAATTATCTATTCGCTAGTCATAAGCCATCAAATGCTCATACTAGTAAAGGGAATCAAATCTTGGCCTCAAGTAGTCCATCCACCCAACCACATCAAAAACCATATGATCATAAGTAAAATGCTTCCATGTCTAAGTCATAACATGAAATGGGTCCTTATACTCCCCTTCCTATGTCCTTGGAAACCCTTTTCAAAAAACTAGTCACCACCAACATAATAGTCTATCCACTTATCCAAAATATTTATCCTACTAAGCCTACACCATCTTGGTCTAACACAAAATAATATTGTGTATATCATCAAACTTAGGGGTATACCATTAATTGATTTTGACCTTTCTAAGACTTTGTCTAAGACCTCATTAACCATGGTGATATAGATTTGAGGATGAACTAGATGAGTTTAAATATTTGTGTGAACATGAAAAGGAACACAAAGGTTCCATTATAAATCAAGCCCTTACCCTTAAAAACCAAGGTCAAGACACCACACCCATATTTCATGATCGTCCCATATCTGACCACCCATCCATTCAAAACAAGTTTGCCCCCCATAAACCTAGTCCTTCTATATCCCATAATTACTTTTATGGACCTATATTTTCTTTATCCATTATTCATACATCATATCCCTCTCACCCATCACATCAAATACCCCCCATTAAAATGATAATAATGGATAATCACTCCCCTAATAGTAGCATAACATCATGCACACCAAAGTCAACATCAGAGTCATTATTAGGATCATATTTTGCACTGGTATCCAAATCATATTCCTCATAAATAACATCATACTTAGTTAATATTGTAGTAAATGATGATAACTAATAATATTTTGAATATCTCAATCATGATGATAAAGTCATAATTGATTTTTTGAATGCTTTATCTATTGAATGTTTTTAGGGGATACATGTCTGAATGATCCTTTTGAGAATCTTGAGAACATTTTCTCTAACATTGAGGCTTTGGATCCTAGTGACCTTTATGAGGACTATGCATCCCATTATACCATTAATCTATCACCCAACATTCACCATCCAACTTTCCTCCATAATCCCTATATGCCACTCCATGAAGGGAATGAATAGGAACATGCATCGTTAGATTCCCCTTTGCATTTAATATCATGTGCCATAAATACCAAAGTTCAAGACCATATTACAAAAATCATAAATAATCATCAAATTATCTTTGATCCCATAATCCAAAGTCAAGTAAATTCAAATCATCATCCTAATCAAATAATGTCTTTCCCTAGTGAAGCCTAATATTAAGCACTAGGGGGCCATCAAAGTCAAAATAATCATTATATATCAAGTCAAAAATAAATCTCCTTTGGTGAAGCCTAAAAATTAGCACCAGGGGGTAGTAAAGTCAAAAATAATATGACCTACCATCCTTTTAATGTTTTGATCAAAGAATAAACAAATCAAAAGATCTTGGATCCCTTAGTCTCCTGACACTAATATAAATAATCCCCTCCACTATATCCAATGGTGTATGTGACTACCGAACCCCCTTTCTATTCCCCATCTCTTCACATCATGCATCCTAATCATATTCCTCCTTCACATCATATATCCCATCATCACATTCATGGCCTTATGATATCTCACACCTCTCAGTAGAATTATCCCTCATAGGGGCCATGAAGATACCTAGTTAAAATTTTTAGAGGATATTAAATCAAGAGTTAATAAAGGTCACCATCACATGGTCCTAACATCACCATTTTACATAATAGGTGTCAACTAATGTCTCCATCTAACATCATAATTTTTTCATCTTGTACTCGATGTCTCCGAATTGGAGGGGTCACACATCCCTTCATGTCTTCTATCTCATCTTGTTGGTCAGGTCTTATCAATATACATCATCTTGTCAAAGGCTTTAATCTATCACCCATCACTTCCTATCAGGGCCTTTCCATACTTGGAACCCATCCAATTACCATTTTCTAGTATGGAAAGTAATTGATCTCATCCCTATCTTATCATTACCTCTTCATACCTAGCACCCATCTAATTACTCTTTGATAGTATGAAAGGTATTTAATACCATCATCTCCTAGTCTCCTTGTTAGGTTCAACTCTTGTAGGGCCTTTTTTGGTAATCCTTGGTCATCACTTTACTAAACCACCTTCCTTGGCCACTTTTGATTTGATTTTTAAGACCAAATCCATATTTGAAGACCTTATCACATCAACTAGGGGCAAAACTTCATCTTAATCCTAATCCTCGTCATTATTCCTATCCAAATCCAAGTCTATCCTAAATCCACAATCACATATTGATCATCCTATTCCATTATATCACCCAATCACTCATCCCATCATTAGGCAAGACATTGTGACATTTCATGTAGATACTTGTATGAGTTGCTTGTTTATTTTTTTGTCTTGTTTGACTATCTTGCATTATGTATGTATCTTGATTATATTAAGTTTTTTTTGCATCGTGTCTCTTTATGTTTTTAGGTGATAAATTAAGATGCTACGAGGTTACCAAAAGTGCCCTCGAGGATGCAGAGTTCACTATTTTCCCATGCACTTTGGAAAAATGTCCTCTTGATCATGCTTATAGCATGGGTCATCTTGTCAAGTGATATATTTTTAGATTACTTAGACTATGATGAAACTTATGACATTTGTGATGGCTTGATCTCATCATTTATCTCATCATCCTTCTCCCTATCACAACCCATCTAGCTAAAATCCAATCTTTTATTCTCATCCCATCATCTAAGTCATATCCTATCATCAATAATATCATCCTTTAATCCCTAATCATCAACATCATCATCATCATCATCATCTACAACCATAAATAATAATTTATCCTTGAGTCAGAACTATATCAGCCTAAGGTCTTTCTAGACTATGTAAGTAACACTTGGCCACTTTTCAATGCCCAATGATAACTCAACCACTATCTCTATCATCCATCCTCATCTCCTAGTCTTTTGGTCACTTGATCACATCATTTATTCTATCTTATCCTCTTCATAATATTGATAAATTTTTACCTTGAGCTACATCCATGATTAATATTATCAAATCAATCTCATCCTAGACAATAACTCTCCCTTGCATGCATCTTTGCTTGGGATACATCTAAAGATTACAACCTTTTAATCTAATCATCATTATGTTACGATTGATTCCCCATTGGGATGTGTCAACAACCATGACACCTATCATATTTTCTCCCTGTACATGTGTCCTTATCAAGGGCATCATCAATTTTTAGCTCACTGCTCAAGTCAAATCCATCTTCTTCATCAGCTATCCCACATCTACCATCCCATACCCTCATCTATCCATCACATCCCATCCATCTCATTATTCCTCGCATGCCCCCTGAGGGGGAATCATATCCCCTAACATCATCTACTAACATCCATCCATGACATGGTTTTTATTTGAAAGACCATTACTCCTAATTTTCTCTACTCATAATTCCATTTTAAAAAGTGGAAGAGTGTATACACCTAAAATTGTTTACCTCAATATCATCAAATAATATTCCTTTTAGTCGACACTAATTCCACTTAACCTATTTTATCTTGCTAATTTATCTTAATCCTAGTCATATATCTAATATCCCCCTTCCATTATCCTTCATTCACTAACCTTATTTATCCCACTTCTTTAATTAATTATTCTAAATATCTCATTATCCTAATCTAATCCTAGTTTTCCATTATATGGGAATTTAAATTTTTTATAACCCTATATAACCACCTACTAACCTACTCCCTAGGTATTCCTATATCCTTAGGAATACTAATCTCCATTAAAGCCCCCTTAATATTTCATTATCCCTAAGCTAATAAAAAATATTCTAGAATTAGAGAAGCTCGTCCAAGTCTCTAGAAGTATCTAAACTAGAGACTTCTAAATAGTTTTAAAATCACGTAAAATTCCCTTTAATTGCCTATTTAAACAAAATCTCCTTCTACCCTCAAACCAACTTTAATATTCATATCAAATCCATGCCCATTTAGCATTAAAAAAAATAGTATTTATATAACTCCAACTAGGATTCCCATAGCATTGTCATGCCCATATTATCCTTCAAATTGAATCTTCACAGTAAATCCATGCCCATTTAACACTCAAATAACTAACATTCCTATAACACCATTATGCAAAAATCAATCCTCAATCAAGAATCCATCATCCATCATCTTTGATCAAGTATCCATGTCAATCTGAGTCTATATGCAATCACTTGATCATTTGAAAAATTTGAAAGGAGGTAATATGAAACAAGGAATTTGGTAAGCTTTTATATCATTCTAATTTGTTTTATAAATCCTTCCTATTATGTAGTTTGATATTTGAATTAGTTGAATTACATAATTTTATCTATTTGATCTCAAATTTCATGTTACAGTTTCATTATCCCATTCATGAACCTGATCATTTGATTTTTTGATGAATGCATTATAAGATCTTGCAATATGACTAATCCCTTGACACCTATAACACAAGATGTCATGCTTTCTTTATGGATCAGTTAATTGTCTTGAGTGATGATATTATTCATGCTTATCATTATATTTCTCATTATTCCATGTAAATCTCTTACTAGAGGATTTTCTTTTTCAATCAATGATCCTATGACCAAATTGATGACAAGAATAATAGTAACCATGGAAGGAGTTATCATACCTTATTGCATTGGGTTTCTTGATTTGATTTAAACTTTTGTAGCTTATAAAGCTACCCTTCTTATTCATATTGACATTCTTCTTGTCTTTCCTCTCACTCTCCATAACATGATTAGTATTATGATCTATCATCATTGTCTTCTTAATCTTCTTCTCTTTTTAAAATTTTTTATGGAACCCTAAGTTTGAATTATCATTTGAGACCTTTTGAATACTCAATTGGTCATTAAGATAACTATAATTTTCTCAAATTTCTAATATGTTTCAAGCTTGCTCATAGATTGATATAGTTTCATCTACAAAGACTCTATCTCTGATTTATATTTAATGCATTATCATCCTTACTCTTTACCTCTTTAACAAGGGTACAAACTTGAGTTTCAAGATGTTGAGTGATTTGAATTCATTTCTCAACCTTTCTTCAAATAAGCCTATTTTCTCCTCATAGGTCTTGATCAAGGATGTTTTCTTTCTTTTCTTGCCTTGTAGAAGCTTCAAATTTTCCAAGATATTCAGATATTTATCTTTAAGAGTGACTTGATCATCTTCTTCCTCTGAGATATTTCCACCAAAGAGATCTCTGACTAATGAGCATTCACCTTCATCATCCTCAAGAGAGAGGAACAATGTCTCATTATTCTCATCATGAGATGAATCATCAATGTTTGATGTGTTTCCTTCTTACTTAAAAGATGAGTTAATATATTATTTATGGTAAATACTCTTACTACCTTTGTATGAATCCTTTTTTCCATTTATCATGTTGAAGAACTTTTTTACCTTCTATAACCCTTAGATTTCTTGTGCTTATCCTCATGAGATTCCTTATGAGCTTACTTATATTCAGACTTACCTCTATCTAGGCACTTAGATAAAAAATGACCAACTTTACCACATGAAATACATTTAAAAGGAAGGTTCCCTTCATATTTACCTAATCTTACATTAAATTTTATTGAAATCATGGCTTCAATTTGATCTTCATTAAGATCAAAGTATTCAAGACTTAAATTTCTCTTCTTGCCTTTTGTCTCCTTGAAAACCTTGAAGTTTTCTTCCTTATTTGGTGGCTTATCCTTATTTAATCTCATCTCATATGTAGTAATAATGCCATGAAATTCATCCATCTTCATTTTGGTGAGATCATGAATTTATTCTATGGCAATTTGTTTTGAATCAAACTTGAGGGTGAGAGACCTTAACGCTTTATATACTATAGTAGCTTCTTCAATATTCTCTCCAAGATCTCTAGAGTATCATGTTCACCACCTCATCAACCCTTAGAATATAAGATGACACAATATCTTCTTCCTTCATTTTGAGGCCCTAAAACTGCCTTTGGTAGGTTTGTAATTTAGCCAATTTAACCTTTGAATCCCCTTCCTAGATGATCTACAATTTGTCTCAAATTTCCTTGGTAGAATTACAATGGATTACTTTGGTGAACTCAAAGTTTGATAGGACACAAATAATAGATTTCATATCTTTATAATAGTTCTCACTCAACTTCTTGTCAGCTATACCAGTTGGAGGAGTAGGGGGTTGTTGAGGTCAACATACTCCCATTTCTAAAAATTGGGACCCTTGAGATACTTTGAACCTTAAAACTGAAATCATGGCTTGTTTTAAACATTATTAGAATTTGAAGATCCTCCTATTTACTTGTAATTATGATTTTAGCTTGCCTAATGTTGCTAATAAATTGGTCCTCATGTCTTGTATTTTCATGGAGCCCTTATGAATGGATCATGCTTAGAATTTATAGATTGACTCTATTTAGGCTTTCACTAGCCTTTAATTTGTGAAAATTTCAAGTTTGGGTTCATGTTCAAAAACCCTAGCATAAACCCTTTGTTAAAATTTGCATTTGGAGGGAACTCATTTGGTAAGAATATTTTGAATTTTGACTTAAGCTTAATTTTCATGTTAAGGCTTAGTCGTGTTTCTTAACATGACCAAAAATTAACCTAAAAGTCCTACTTGGTCCCTTTTATTTTTCTCTTTTGTTTCTTATATTTCTAACCGAGTTTAATGATCATGTTGGTAGGGTCACTTTTATTTTCCTAAGTATGGTCCCCATTGTTACCTATTCTAACCTAAAGTATTAATTATAAATCCCCATTCATGTTTATCAACATGAACAAGACCCTAGTCTTAACACTTTAGCCTAAGTTTTTATTTTTAAATAGTTCCTAACGTAAAAACCTCATTTCTTTGTAGATTTGTTTATCTACACCTCATCACTCCTCTTGATTGGATGGCATGAAATAAGCTTGAGGATCCTAAAGCCTTCACCCTTTGGACAAATCCCATGCCATCACTCGAATCATGATCAATGGCCCATGCTTAAGCGAAGCTGAATATCATATGGTATAAGAACACATAAGCTTAAGTGAGTCCCATTATCAAACATAAGATTTAAGCCTAAGTTTTGTCATAAGGCCTCATTGTATTTTTCAATAAAATGAGACATCAGTTTAAAACTTAGGTTTTTAACTTTGATTATTCAAAGGAACCAATCCTATGTAGGTATCCCAGATCACAATCAATGGTCCACAAGTGCTCATATAAATGATAATCTAATGGAACAAAGGAAATGTTGAAAGTCAGAAGGCCTAAGAAGTCCCAAGAAGATACCACATGGTGCCCCTGCATATGAATCTTAACCTAAAGGAATGTATGAGCTTAAATTTGATGTTTTTATGAACATCATTTGATATCCATGATGCCATCTTTGACATACGTGAGGTTGTCAATTTAAACTTGTCTAAATTTTTTTTACTTAGATAAAGAGGCATGTTTTATGTCATTGAAAGGCTCATTATGCTTTAAAACTTAGCATACAATGTCTTAACCTAAGTCTATAGCATGTTTATTAACATGAAATAACTTAGCTAAAAATATTTTAGCCTAAGTTCTTTCATGATGCTAATTAAAGTCCTCACACTTTTACAAGATCAATGGACCATGCTTTATCATAGAGATGGATCAGATAGAGTGTATCTATTGAATACTTTTCAATGAAACCTAGGATGCTCATGGGATCGACACATAGTGACTATGCATTTACTGCACAGAAAAAAAGCATAGAAGGCCTACAAAGGTGACAAGTGTCATAACCATAGAGCCTAACATAAAGCACCTCTTTCACACCATTTTAGCCAATCCAATAAATTCTATAACCCTAGGCATAAACATAGGGTCACTCTAGTAATGCAAGGAGTATGGATTAAAATCCAAGGCTAATCTAGGGTAGACAATGGTGGGATCTTAGACATGATATTCAATGCAAGTGAAAGGATAACTAAGGCCAAACCCATCAAGGAAGTTATGGTTAGGAATGATATAGAGTTGAATTATTTAGCTAACAAGGAAGAAGAGTGTATCTTAAGTGTAAATTTGAATTTGGGACTTGTTAATGAGGAAGCATCAAAAGGCTACGAATATCCTTTAGTAGCAATAAGCAAGTTCCCAAGCATAGGGCCCACCAACCAGTTAGTTAATATTTCACTTTTGTGAAGCATTATAAAATTTTGAAAATGGAATATTATATTATACAAGCATATGCTAGTTTTTTAGCATGTTTGCCTCTAGGTTAGTTTATTTTGGAAACACAAGTGTATTCTAGAACTTGGTAGAAAAAGGACAACTATTCTTACTTCTTGTACATTTATATCTTACAGCTGATTGGTATACTATCTTATCATTTTATAAAAGGTAGTAATACCATTTGTAAAAAAAGGGGAGTAATTAGAGCCAAAATTACTTTGTGAACTTGGACCAAACAATACAAGCAAGGAATTTTACAAAGATTGTCTAGTATTTGTTTATGTGTTTGTTATCATGGCTACCCTCTCATTTGCTTGTTCTAATTTCTAGATTTGAATGGTTCTTATGGATTCATGGTGTGCACCTTTGATTTTAGAGTTTTTAACTTGTGCCAATTATAGGTTGACTGCAATTTCTTAGTTTCATTTTGTTTTCTTACTCTTCTTGCATTTGGGCCAATGTTTTTTGCTTGTAGGAGTAAATGTTTAAAGTGTGCCTAGTTTTTATCTGCATCTTTTCATATCATCCTTAGAAGTTTACCTAATATTTCATGTGATTTGGGTTAAGATGTTTCACTTCATATGTTGGTTTTAAGTGCATGCTTGGATAAAATTCAAACTTTGTCATAATGTTTGGAATGAAGATCAATAATATTTCTTTCTGCCCTACCCTTCCTTTTACTCTTTTTGACTTGGATCACCTTAGTTTACCTTTTCATTGTAAATTTCCATCCTAAATTATTTATTAATTTATTTATTGAACATAATTCACTATTACTTGCATAGTTACTACATATTATACATAGATCTATTGTTTGGCCATGGTGGCTTCGAACCACCAACTAATATAAATATTGTGAAACAATCACTTATTTTGCCTCTATTCCACCAACATGTACAAGATTAACACAACCTACAACTCATGCATTAGATTCTTAGGAATTCAAAAATGAGAAGTGTTTCTTAACACTCTGAGCACTTATGGTACACATTTAGGCATAAACAAGGAGCTTCGTTGGTGCTAGGAGGGCATGAAGGAAGACCCTCAAATTTAAGCTTCACTGATTCTAGGAGGGATATCAACAAAATATTTGTGAATTTGTAGGATCTTTGCTGGTTTTGGTGTATTTTGATCAAAGATCACTCTATTATTTACATATTTGTGTTTCTTTTAGCATAATTGTGTAAAGGTTGGTGATCTTCAAGGTTTTAGATTGGCCTTTGGGCTTATTTAGATAAAGATTGACATTATTTGAATATATATGCTTAGTTTTGGTAAATATAGCTTTATATATGTGAATCCAACCAATTTTAGGTTAGTAATATCTATTTTTGATCAAAGATTCATAAATAATTTATAAATTTGAGTTTAAGTGGACTTGAACATGTAAAGATGATTCATACTAGTGTATTTGGACACTTGTTTGAGTTGACATAGTTAAAGAGTGTTGTCCTTTATTGTTATTTATATGAATATTTGTAAAATTTTATTAATGTGAAAATATAATCATTATTATTTTCTAATTTTGATATGACACACCATATTTCAAATAGTATTCAAGGTTACAAGCTAAAATTACCCATGGCAAGGCTTAGGTGAGCAAAATTTCCAAAGTCTCAAATACTTCACCAGTTTAAGGTACTCATGTGTTCAAGGTATGGCTTGGCTAGGTGGTTCTTCAATCAATATGCCAGGTATAGTACATGATCTTCCTCAAAATACTAAAAGATATTTGACTTTGTATAGTCCTAATAATGTTGTCATAGCTAAAGAGCATGTTAAGTCATTCAAAGCTAATCTAATATTTTTTAATGTGATTCATGAAGACATAGCCTATAGGTTATTTATATTTAATTTTAAAGATGCTAATAATGAATGGTTTCTTAACCTTCCAAAGGATTACATTACTAGTTGGAATGACTTTAACAATATCTTCATCGATCAATTTGGAAAAATTATTAGTCCCCATGTCTTATATCAACAATTTACCACAATTAAAAGGGATGTTAATGAAACCATCAAAGCATTGAATGCTTGATTCCAAAAAATGTTTAATTAAACTACAACCCCTTATAGACCCAATAAGGCTTTAGCCTTAGAGATTTATAAACATGATATAGATACCTTGACCTCTATATTCTTGAAAAGATCTATCCTAGTCATAAACACATTTATTTGAGCCTATTCTAAATTTATAGTCATTAATGACCAAATGCAACCCCAAGGTTAGATGGTATATTTCATACCTAATGTCAATTTGAATTGGCCCATCCAAAATGTCATTCTTAGTATGCCTACTTTAACACCAATTCAAAACCATTTTCCCTTAAGTCATACATATCTTGGCCAAAATCTAGAGTTCCTAAATAACACTAAAACTAGATCCCATACACAAAACCATAGAACTTTGGTGCCCACAACTAGTAGTAATGCTCCAATTCATGATCCTGAGACACCAAAAAGTTTAAATGACTTGATATTAGAAATGGTCAAAAAATTGAGCACTAACTTTCTTTAGTTGTAAAAATAAGTAGGGAATACTAGGGAAGGATCTGACATAAACCACTCTTCTCAAAGACTCAATAGGCCTCCAAATGAGTTTCATGATAGAATTAATAAGGAATCATCTAAGGATGTACACATGAGTTTTTATGATATTGTTATGACTGATTATTGTAATATCTTTGAAACCTTAGAAATTGCACCTAATCAAGTGATGCGGGGGTATCCTTTATGGACCACAATTTTGTTTAAATTTTATCTTAAGTTGGTTTATTAGTTATTTCATAGTTTCTAGAGGTCAAGTGATGTCCATAAGAGAAGTCTAGTTTGTTCAGAGAGGCATATAATTTGAACTAATGACTTTCCTGCTAAAAGTATGATTTGAAAATTTAAATAGTGTTAAGTCTTGTCTAATGAGTTATATGCATCTTGAGAGGGTGACAACATGTCACAAACATGTAAATATTACTTATACCCTATATAAGTTTCAAAAACATGATCATGAGTCAAAAGGCAATTTACAATGTAGTCATAATATGTAAAATCATAAAAAGTGCAATGTAAGCAAGAGACCATTCAAAGGGAAAGTTGCAAGATTAAGTTATGTCCCTTATTAGGAGTCTTGGAGTTAGTTTTGAGTTAGTTAGTGTGATATTTCATTCAAATGAGAGGATGGAAATGTATTGACAAGATTTTGAAAAAGAAGATATGATGAAAGTTTTTGTAACCCCATTGTTGAAAGAATGAGGAAATCGACCCTATTGAGGTCATTATATTTGTTACATGAAATAAATGTTTATTAATGAAAGAGTCGATTGGTATTGATTTCAAAAGTTTGTTTTTAGGATATTTCTTGTTTTTTTGTAGAGAAACTTGAGTAAATTCAAGAAAAGACTTTAAGTTCTTGAAGAATGTTAAAATAGGTCCATATTAGGGACTGATCAAGATTGTAATGTGCATTTTATTCCTAAAAAAATATGATAATTTTGTTTTAATGTGTTTAAAAGATGGTAAAATTTTTCAATAATTTGAATGGTAATCATGTTATGCATAGATATACATGTAAATGAACCTCTATTTAGTAGATGATAAACTCAGACCCTATAGAAGAACTTGGAAAATAGCTTCTTATTTAATGTTTCATTTCTTTGATTCTGACTAAGTTTTTTTTTGTATTCTTTAGAGTATGTTGGCATACCCGAACACATTCTATTGAGAATGTGATGAAGGATTGTTAGAGGTTTAAGATATTCAAATAGAATAAGGAAATTCTTGAAACACAGGTTCCTTTAAGACAAACCCTTGTTTCCTAAAGTAGACTATATGTAACTTGAATTGAGTGATTTTTCTAAGAATGAAAGGGTTAATAATTGGTATATTGAGGAAATATTTCATATGATTTTGAAACACCTATGAGACTCTAGTGGCCTTAAAAATATTCTTATCCATCTAAATCTATTTGCAGACCTATAAATAGTCATTGGTTTGACTTAGTCCATTATATATGTGTCTTGAAATACTTAATAGTGGATTGAAAGTATGTATCTAAAGGTTTGGGAACTTGAACCAGGTCTATACAGACCTTAAACAACTATTTTTGTCTTTTGAAACCATTTCAAACATAGAAAATGGATTTTAATAGCTCTCAGCTTGAGATAGGCCCTTAAAAGCCCTAAATCTAGGCTTTTGAAGGTATTGGGAGTTTGGACCATCCAAATTAGTTGATTTTTTTTGAAATGATTAATTTTAAGTTAATTTAATATATTTTATGGTTTCCATTATGTGAACGTACATATAAGTACATAAAATTGAGACTGTTTATAAATTAGACCCTAAGAGACCTAGTTTAAGGTAACAATGACCTATAAAGGGTGTTAAAAGTGGTTTAAACTAAGAGATGAAGTTTAATACTTGGTAAGGGAATAAAACATAGAAAATGGTATCTAAATATACTTATTTTTTATTTTTAAGCATTGTAATTTTTCCATACAACTTAATAAATAGGAAAGATAGGGCTAGAAGGATTGGGTGAAAAGAATGTAGGGTTGAGTAAAGAAAAAGAGTTGAATATTGAATAATGTTTGAGAATGGATTGAAAATTAATAAGTAGAATGAGAGGGTCAATAATACCCTAATAAAATTGAACAAATCCTAGATAGTACAAGTGAAATAGTAAATCTTGATTAAGAGCCTTTGTAAGGATAGTGGCTTAAGAAACAAGCATAGTGTCAGTGAGAAACAAGGATAACGATGTTTTATTTGTATATTTTATACATAATTTTTGTATCAAATATTAGGGAAAGATTTTATGGATTATTGAAGGAATAACAATGTTTTTTGAAGTAAATTATAGGATGGGTGATTAAATACAATGCTCCATGGAGAGATCTAATAGGAATGAAGATGATTTGGTCAAGCAGATGGTAGACCAAGTGATCCAGATGATTTATCCATTAATGATGATAATGGAGGCTATAGAGGATGTTCTCAAGGAGAGAGAAAAAAGAGAAAAAATAGATGATAGACATCAAGGTGAGGTATCACCTTTTCAAAGAAGGATGGATGAGATAGAGAATATAGAAGTGGTTCAATAAATACCACAAGTGCATGCAATAGTGCAAAAGGGAATGGGAAAACACCAAGAAAGAGAGATAAAACCATTTGCATGTCACATAATGAAAAGATAATAATTTACAATGAGGCAATAACTAAGATATAGATTTCAAGGGCAATGTTGGAATTGCCAAAGAGAAGGACATAGGGAAGCAGAGTATCCAAATAATGTGAACAACAATATGCAACAATAGAGAATGAGAGACATGAATGAATAGAGATGAAATGACAAGAGTAATTAATTTATCATGAGGAGAATTTTATTTTAGGAAAAACAAATCAAGGAACCAATCCAAAGGAGAAGTCTATTTAGAAGTAGATGAAAGTTAGAAGGTAAAGTATGTAATTTGGTAATTGATGGTGTTAGTACTAATAATATCATTTCATTGGAGATGGTGAAGAATTTGAGGTTGAATATGATGCCACATCCAAAACTATACATAATTTCATGGGTCCATAAAGTAAACTAAATATTAGTAAGTGAAAAGAGTTGGGTTGATTTTAAAATAGGAGATTATAGAGATAAGGTGTTATGTGATATTTTTCCTATAGATGTGTGTCACTTGTTGCTAAGGAGGACATGGAAATATGATAGACATTACATACATGATGGGAAGGAAAATACATATGTTTTTAAGTAGCATGAAGAGATATATGTACTATTACCCTTAAAAAGTGAAGAGGGAAGAAAATATGAAAGACTTATGATGACGAGAAATTGTTGGAATCAAGCTATGGAAGGTTTAGGATTGGTCAAGGTACCATAAAAGAAAGTGAGGAGTGAAGAACGCAAGTTGGAAAAAAATAGTTTTCAAAATAAATTAGAATAAAGAGCACCTAAGAGAGTGATTAAGACAAAACCTAATCAAGACAAGCATCGCATCCAAGTCTATGAGAGAGAAGATAACATGATAGAGTTTTACATTATAGTTGAGATGGAAAGGAGATGGTTTGGATATGACACCAAACAAGAGAATAAGATGGAAGATGAATTTAATAAGAATGAGGCAACCCATGAAGAATTCATGAATACTTCAAACATTGATTCTAATAAGTTATTTTGTCATGAAGGTACATGTAAGGAGCATGTAAAAGACAAACAAGAAGAAATTGTTCGTGAGATGGGAAATATGCAACAAGCCCATGAGAGACACCAAGAAGAAGAGATAATGTAAGAGAGTATGTATCCCATGGATATGTAGGAATTAGAGAGCATCCATGAAGATCATGATTTACAGTGATAAGTTAAGAATCTATACATGAATGAGGAATGCAAAGGACAAACAAAGTAGTACATGAAATAGAATGGGCAATACAAGGAGTATTGATGAAGGAAGAGGAATGAATATTTTAATTAATGTTTGATAATGGATTTAATAATAATTTGGATTAGTTTGTAGAGGAAAAATATTGGAGAACACCTGCATGGCAAGAAGAAGGCAACACATATGTTTTGGTTAACATTATTGTTTCATGTGCAGGTATGAAGATGAAGAAAATAAGGTCCAAATGTGGGGAATAAGAGAATATAAACCTATATGAGAGGAAAGTGGAGGAAAACACCTTCAATGATTAAGGTTTAATTTGTTCAAGTAGTAACATGTGCCAAAAGCATCATTCCATATATGTGGCAAAGCTTTCTCAGCTTGGTAGTATGATGCAGGGGCATCTTGTATGGACCCCAAAGTTGTTAAAATTTTGTCTTAATTTGTTTTATTAGTTATATTAATATTTAATATAGGTCAGGTGAAGTCCATAGGAGAAGTCTAAGTTCTTCAGAGAGGCATAGAATTTGAACTAATGACTTTCCTGCCAAACATATGATTTGAAAATTTAAAGTGTTAAGTCTTGTCTAATGAGTTATATGCATATTAAGAGGGTGAAAAGATGTAATAAAAATTTAAATAGGACTTATACCCTATATAAGTTTCAAAAACATGATCATGAGTTAAAAGGTAATGTAAAATTTAGTCATAATATGTAAAATCATAAAAAATACAATGCAAGTAAGAGACCATTTGGAGGGAAAGTTGAAAGATTTAGTCATGTTCCTTATTAGGAGTCTTGGAGTTAGTTTTGATTTATTTAGTGTGATATTTAATTAAAATGAGAGGATGGAAATGTATTTACAAGATTTTGTAAAATAAGATATGATGAAAGTTTTTGAAACCCTACTATTGAAATAATGAAGAAATAGACCATGTTGAGGTCATTGCATTTGTTGCATGAAATATATGTTTATTAATGAAAGAGTGGATTAATATTGATTTAAAAAGTATTTTTTTAGGATAATTATTTCTTTTTTGTAGAGATACTTGAGGAAATTCAATAAAATACTTTAGGTTCTTAAAGAATGTTAAAACAAGTCCATATTGGGGACATATCAAGATTGTAGTTTGCATTTTGTTCATGAAAAAATGTGATCATTGTGTTTTAATGTGTTTTAAGGATGGTAAAGTGTTTCAAGAATTTTAATTGGAATCATGTTATGTGTAGATATACATGTAAACAAACCTCTGTTCAACAGATGGTAAACTTAGACCTTGTAGAAGAACTTAGAAAATAGCTTCTTGTTTAATGTTCCATGTCTTTGATTCTGACTGAGTTTGTATTTATATTATTTAGAGTATGCTGGAAAACCCTAACACATGATATTTATAAGGTGATGAATTATTATTATAGGTTTAAGATATTTAAATAGAACAAGGAAATTCTTGAAACATAGGCTCTTTTAAGACAAACCCTTATTTCTTGAAGTAGACTATATGTAACTTGAATTAAGTGATTATTATAAGAAATAAAAGGTAAGTAATTGGTATATTAAGGAAATTTTTTATATGATTTTGGAACCCCTATGAGACTCTAGTGGCCTTGTAAATTTTTTTATCCATCTAAATAGTTTACAGACTTGTAAACAGTCATTGGTTTGACTCAATCAATTACAAATGTGTCTTGAAATGCTTAATATTGGATTGAAAGTATGTATCTAAAGGTTTGGGAACTTGTAACAGATCTATAAATACCTTAAAAAACTATTTTGGAATTTTTAAACCATTTTAAATGTATAAAATGCATTTGAATAGCTCTCAGCCTGAGACAGGCCCTTAAAAGCCTTAAATATAGGGTTTTGAAGGTATTGGGAGTTTGGACCATCCAAATTAGTTGAAATTTTGTGAAAAGATTAATTGTAAGGTAAGTAAAGAGATTTTTTGGTTTCCATTGTGTGAACATACATATAAGTACAAAAATTCTAGACTATTTGTAAATCAGACCCTAAGAGACCTAATTCAAGGTAACATTGACCTATCGAAGGTGTTAAAAGTGGTTTAAACTATGAGATGAAGGTTAATACTTGGTAATGGAATAGAACATAGAAAATTCTATCTAAATATAGTTATTTTTTATTTTGAAGCATTATAATTTTTTTATAACCTAAAAATAGGAAATATAGAACTAGAAGGACCGAGTGAAAAGAATGCAAGGTTGAGTGAAGATAAGAGTTAAAGATTGAATAGTGTTTGAGAATGGATGGTGGGCTGATAATTGGAATGAGAGGGATAATAATCCCTTGATGAATTTGAAAAAATCTTGTATAGTACAATTGAAACAATAAATATTTATTAAGATCCTTTTTAAAGATAGTGGTCTGAGAAACAAGCATAGTGTGACGAAGAAACAAAGATAAGGATGTTTTATTTGTACATGATCAGAATCATCAAGACTTTGTTGTAGTGACACCTATATTTTCAAGAACATATCAAGGTTTCATGCAGGCCTTTGATTTCTCATTTGAAGATGAAGAGGAGCTAATTGAAGAAGTTGCATCTGAGGGAACTTATATTCCTAAAGATGTAATAGAGATTAGAATTGAAGATCCAAAAGATGTCATCATTGGTACAACTATAGATGGAAAGGAAGAGTTACTTGAAGTAGATATGGATCAAGTACATGATGATCTTTCTTTAAAAGGTAGCCAAAAATATATCCCGTACATGTTTATTTTTGAAATAGAGAATACCCCTGAAGAAGATGATCACTAGCAAAGGTCATTCCATGATTTCTTAAATGGAATCAAAGAGTTGGAGATGGTAAATGATGGAATAGTAAAACACATGGATTATTCATCTGAGGATTTCACCAATGATTTGGAGTTCCCAGAAGATGGTATTATTTTGGAAGCCTAAAACTAAGATAGGCTAAATCTTGATTAGATAGAAGAGCTGCCTCCATTGAAAATGAAGATGAATCATGTGAATCAGATCAGGAATTGTCATGTGACCTCATCAAGAAGTCAGTAGCATGGTGCCAAAATGTTTCTCATGATGAGATTACACATGGACATCATTCAACTGATTAGGATGAAGAAACCTTTTGGGATGAATTGGAAGATTTTTGTGCAAAGATTGGTAGTCTACTTCTACCTTAGAAAGAACCTAATGAAGACATTAGTCTAAAGATACTAGCTGAGCTACCATTATTGTATGAAGATGATATAAGCCACTATCTATATATGGATGAAATAGAACTAGCACTCCTATTGCAAAGTAGGAGAATTTGGGAAGAAGATGATTAGGTCTTGAAGTCATATTTTTGATCCATGCATCTAAGGAAATTGATAGGAGATCAAGCTCCATCGCCTAGAAGACACAAACATACAAGTGATCCCATCCATAAGAAGAGGCCATGGGATAGAAGTAATTACGCTTCAAGGTTCTATAGTAGATTAAATAATTTTCCATTTGATCATGGAGGTAAGTATTTTATGAAGTTAGTATAGGGCTTAGCCTAGTTTATTTCCTATTATTTCTTTCTTTTTTTTCCCTTCCTATCCCTTATTTGTATATAACACCTGTACATATTTATTTTCCTTTTTTTCCTTGCTTATAAATAAGTTTTTTTAGACAACCCTTAGCTCGAGTTTCATCTAGGCTGCTCAAAAGCTTCACAGTTTAGGAATGTAGGTATGCACCTCATGCACATGTTGACCATGGACTTGAAATATGAGCTTGATGTTCTAATTTAGAGTAAACAGTAAGGATTGATAAATAGGTAACTATTTTATGAGAACTAGAGCATTGTTCTAATATAAATGTGGTCTTAATAGGAGTTTCACATGTGTAATGAAAGCTTGAGCTATGAGGGCATAGTCATGCTTGCACTTAACAAACATCCTTAATTGGGATAAAAGCCACAAACATATGTGATTACCTAAATATAAAACACTTAAACAAATCCTTCAACCTAGATACCTTGGTTCCCAACCTTGCTGAAAGCATAAAATATCTAAAAAATACAAAAATAATAATTCAATGCAAAATCAAAATCTTTTCAAGCATAGGTGATTCTAGTAACCTTCACCAGGGTTATGGACACCTAGATAGTAGTGGAGCAAGGATGAGAGTGGAACTAAATACATCTCTATTAGGGATATAGATACATAGCTAGTAGTAGAGTAATGCCCAAGTCTTTCCTGAACTAGAAGCATAGTCTTTAATGGATATCCAAATATGCTCTAAGTCAATGTTAATGATTAAAGGCATAAAACTTGGAAGTTGTCCCTTGAATCCCATAGAAAACAATACGTGGAATCAAATAACACAAACAACATGGATATGTCTTAATGTTTGACCTTAATTTTTCATGTGCAAAGCTTGTTTCAACCATGAACTAATCTTGGTGATGGCATAAATCGAGTAAAATAGGTAGCCTAGTCACTTGTCCAAAATAGAGCCTTTGAGTTATAACATATTTCTATGTTTCCCCTAGAATTCACCCTTTATTTAGGTCAACATATCCCCATTTCTAAAAATTAGGACCCTTGAGATACTTTGAACCTTAACATTGAAAGCACGGATTGTTTATAACATTATTAGAATTTGAAGATCATTATCTTTAATAAGGATGGCCTATTTACTTGTAAATTTGATTTTAGGTTGCCTAATGTTGCTAATAAATTGGTCCTCATGTCTTAAATTGGTCCTCATGTCTTAAAGTTATAAGTTTCATAGAGACCTTATGAATGGATCATGCTTACAATTTATAGATTGACTCCATTTAGGCTTTCACTAGCCTTTAATTTGGGAACAGTTTGGCCCTAGATTCATGTTTGAAAAACCTAGTATAAACCTTTGGTTTAAATTTGCATTTGTTAGGAACACATTTGGTAGGAATGTTTTGAATTTTTAATTAATCTTGATTTTCATGTTAAGTCTTAGTCATATTTCTTAACATGACCAAAACTTAACCTGAAAGTCCTACTTGGTCCCTTTTATTTCCTATATTTCTAACTAAATCTAACGATCATGTTGGTAGGGTTACTTTTATTTTCCTAAGAATGGTTCCATTTTTTACATATTCTAAAATAAAGTCTTAATTCTAAAGCCCCATTCATGTTTATCAATATGAATGAGACCTTAGACTTAACGCTTTAGCCTAAGTTTTTATTTTCAATCAAGTCCTAATTTAAAAACTTGCCTTTTTCATAGATCTGATCATCCATGCCTCATCGATCCTCTTGATCAGATGGTGTAAAGGAAGCCTAAGGATCCTAATTCCTTCACCCTTTAGACCAATCCCATGCTATCACTCAGATCATGATCAATGGCCTGTACTTAAGTAGATGTGAAGATCAGATGGTGCAACAACACTTAAGCTTGAGTGGGTCCCATTATTAAACATAAGACTTAAGCCTAAGTTTTATCATATGGCCTCATTGTATTTTTTAATACAACAAGACCTTATTTTAAAACTTAGGTTTTTAACTTTTATTATTTAAAGGAACCAATCCTATACAAGCATCCTAGATCACGATCAATGGTCCACAGGTGCTTGTATAAATGATAATCAAATAGAGTAAAGCCAATGTTGAAAGTCAAAAGGCTAAAGAAGCCCCATGGATATGTCATATGGTACCCCAACATATGAATATTAACTTAAGATACTTTAAAATATTAAATTTGACATTCTCACAAACATCATTTGATGTCTAAAGGCCCTCATTGACATACATGAGGCCATCAAATTCAAGCTCATCAAACATTTTTTTACTTAGACAAAGGGGCATGTTTTATGTCATTCAAAGGGTCATTATTATTTAAAAATTAGCATAAAATGTCTTAACATAAGTTAATAACATGTTAATTGACAAGAAATAAACTTAAGTTAAAATATTTTATCCTAAGTTATTTCATGACATTGATTAAAGTCCTCACTATTTTACAAGATCAATGGTTCATGATTCATCATAGAGATGGATCAGATGGAGCGTAGCTGCCAAAGACTTTTTAATGAAACTCAAGATTCCCATAGGATCAACACATGGAGAGAACACATTCATACATAGAAAAAAAAAACCTAGAAGGCTCGTGAAGGTGCCAAGATTTCATAACCATAGATCCTAACATAAATCAACTCTTTGACACCATTTTGGCCAATATTACAAAGTCAAGGCCGGTCTAGGGTAGACAATGGTAGGATCCTAGATATGATCTTCAATGGAGGTGAAAAGATAACTGAGGCCAAACCCATCAAGGAAGCTATGGCTAGGAATGATAGAGATTTGAATGATTTAGATGACAAGGAATAAGAGTGTCTCTTAAGGCCAATTGTAAATTTAGGACTTGTTAACGAGGAAGCATCAAAAGGATATGAATATCCTTCAGTGTCAACAAGCAAGTTCCCAGGCATAGGGCCCACCAACTAGTTAGTTAATATTCCACTTTTGTGAATCATTGTAACATTTTGAAAATAGTATATTCTATTATACAAGTATATGATAGTTTGTTAGCATGTTTTCCTCTAGGTCTATTTTTGTTGAAAAAGCAAGTGTATTTTAAAACTTGGTAGAAAAAGGGTAGATGTCCTTACTTCTTGTACATTTGTATCTTAAAATTGACCAGTATACTACCTTGTCATTATATAAAAGGTAGTACTACCATTTTGTAAAAAGGGGGAGCTATTAGAGTCAAAATTACACAAATTTGGAGCAAGTAATACAAACAAGGAATTCTATGAAGATTGTTCAGTATTTGTCTATGTGTTTATTATCATAGATTTCCTCTCATTTGCTTGTTTTGAATTTTATATTTGAATGGTTCTTATGGTTTTGATTTTAGAGTTGTTAAATTATGCCAATACCAGGTTGAATGAAATTTCTTAGGTTCATTTCATTTTCTTGTTCTTCTTGCATTTGGGCCAATGTTGTTTGCTTGTAGGAGTAAATGTTTAAAGTGTGTCTGGTTCTTATCTACATCTTTTCATATCTTCCTTAGAATCTTGCCTAATGTGTGACATGATTTGGGATAAGCTATTTCACTTCATATGTTGGTTTTGAGTGAATATTTTGATGAAATTCAAACTTTATCATGATCTTTGGAATGAAGATCAATAATATTTATTTTTTCCCTACCCTTATTTTTGCTATTTTGGACCTAGATCACCTTCATTTAGATTTTCATTGTAAATGTCCATCCTAAATTCATTATTAATTTAATTCTTGATCATATTTCATTATTATTTGCATATTTATTACATATTCTACATAGATCTATTATTTGGCCATGGTGGCTCCCAAGTACCAATTAATATAAATATTATGAAACAATCACTTGTTTTACCTCTATTCCACCAAAAGGTAATAGGATTACCACAACTTGTAACTCATGCATTATATTTTTATGAATTAAAAAATGAGAAGTGTTTCTTAACACTATAGGCACCTATGGTACACATTTAGGCATCAACATGGGTGTATAATACCCATCCATAATAGATTGCCAAATGTTAAAACCTAAAGACATGATGTAGGTATTCATCCTTGCACTCAAAAAAGCATATTTGGATCCATTTAATAGTGGTGCTTACTTATTAGAGAAACCACCTTACATTTGATGACTACCCATTGTACCTTTTATCACCTTAAAGTGGTTAAACTTGCAAAGAAATTGTGGCTCTAATACTAATTTTTAGAGTTATAATCACTGAGAGGTGGGGGGTGAATCATTGATTTAAGAAAATGAACTTCAATTCAAATCCTTCCAACTCTTAACCATTCAACATAATAATTCATAAAGCATATAAACCATTCATTACAATAAACAAATAAAAAAATGCAAAATCAAAGCACATAACACATGAATTATGTGGGAAACCCTCATTGGGGATAAAACCCACTCTAAAGCCTACAAACACATGGAATAAAATCCTATAATAGATCACAAACAACATACTTTAGTGAAGCACCCACTTCACAAGGAACACCAACCCTTAAACATGGATAAGAAACTACTTGCTCTAGATGTTAAGAACCCACACAATACCTTATGATATCAACATCTAAAAAACTTTGATTTTCTATGATATACACATTTTTGATCATCCTCAATCATCAACCCTTCACTATTAAAACATTAGATAAATGACCACTAGGTCATACATATCCCTCACGCTAATCTTTTATTCAATCCATCCACCAATCTTACTCACACTTCTCTTTTATTCACACATTCAATCTAGAAACCTTCATCTTTGATTTTGTTCTTTATAGAGCCTACATGATCACCACCTTCTTGGTTGGCCACAAGACATTCCTTAACCCTTAAATATTTTATCCCACTTATAAAAAAATAAACACTACCTTCATAGATTGACCATAGATTTGATAAATCACCCTTAAGCAAAAACACCTTTCAATTAGGCCTAAGTAGCCTTTTCAGGTCCATGGAGGCCTATTCATCTTTTTAACACTTTACCAAGCAAAAATATAAACACAAGACCACTTAAAAACACATAGGTCCATGACACATGACCAGTAAGATATACTCAAGTGATTAAATTCATCACAACACACATCTACATATGCAAAAGCTATCAATCATCTGCCTTGTACATGAAAACATCATGAACGAACAAATAGTTAACTTCCAAGTAATGGTTCATACTAAATATGGATTGGTCAAACCTCCAAAATTTATATAGATTATTATTAGGTAGTATAAAACATTATAAAATATATAATTCACTATGAAACATCTAAACACCATCAATAAAAACTCAAACATCTCTCTTGGGTCACTTGCAGAAGAAAGTCAAACCCTTAGTCAACTTTGAACCATAATAAATTCAATTGTATGACTATTCAAACCTCCAAATAAATTTTTATGGATTTAAATTGAATTTATATACCAATTTTATTTTTAGTCCATCATAAAATTCATCCATCATCAAATTTTATAGGTAAAACATTTCAAACTAGTTTTCCTTTGTAAATTCAAATATTTGAATTCTAATAGTCGCTAAAAAATGCATATTTGACTATGGAAAATGATGAAATTAGCCTTAAAGAGAAACTTTGAACTATCATAAATTTTTATAGACATCATGTCAAGTTCTAAAATGTGAAATAAATGTTCTAGGCATAAAACTAAATAGACCCATTGACTACTTTATGTTGACACCTTCACATGTGTAAACGTTGATATCATCAATTTGCTTACTCAGGAAACTTTGCCAAGATGACTAGGATAACCTAGACCTTAACAAGACTATTCATATATATTAATTTCACTTCCAAAAGTACACCAAGCACTATTTACACCCCATATGACCCATAAAACATTATCAACACATCATCAACATCCATCATCTTACCTAACCAAGCAAACACAACAAGGTCCATGCATGATCACTAATTCATACTTTGTCATTGACCTACTATCATATTTGACACCTCATGAACACTCTTGGAAACATTGGATACATCATTGACAATACTTCAACAAAGTTATAGGTAAGGTTTTGGTTGATTTTGGAGTTTTCATCCTCTAGTGGCTCCTAATATATCCTTAAAACTTATTGATACCCTTGAATCTCACCATCAAGTGTTTATTTTAGATGGAAAACCTTCAAATCCATTAGTCTCAAGGTTGTTCAACAAAGTCTTAGATATGAAAGGGAGAGATACATACCTATAACTCATGAATGGGTTTTTAAATTCATAATTAGGTGAGTTTTAGTCAATATAAAGGCTCTATATACCTAGAGATGTCAATATTAGTAATCAACCTCAACTAAAAGATCAAGCTTCTTCTAGACTAATAAAGAGTAGAGGTAACCAAGGACTAAGGTAGCCACACATGGAAGTAGGGTATATGTATGCAAGTTTTAATCAGAGGATAATTGATAAGTCATGTATGTTTTATCATTGAAAATAATCCTACTATGAATATTTACCTTCACTATTCTCTCATTTGTGTCATTCTATCAAAGGAAATCTATCACATGGTGAGTGAAGAGAGATTTAGACCTAAAACAATCACCTACAATTCTTCCTATAATTTGAGATGAACTAAGAAAGTTTCATGGTGTGAAATTAGTTTGAAAGGTAACATAAGACATTAGAGACCTAATATGAAGAGTTGTAAAGGTTAAATATCCTATATGAATCAAGGAGAACATCAAAGTGATCGAGAGCACTTGAGAGAAGATGACATGATCACTAAACCTAAAAAGAGGATTTCTGTGCATGAGGAGTTGGGACCTAAAGATATCAATAAAATATTGGTTTATAATGATGTTAAATTTTTAATACATATTATATAAAATTACATATAAGTTTTTCCCAGGATCTTATGAGCACTCTTGAATAAATAATGGTATACTCAGTTGTACACAGGCAATTAAACAAGAACCAAGCTCAAGACACTTGGATAGGTAGTTTGGGATTGAATAAGTAAAAATGAACATAGAAACATAAATGTAACCTCTCCAGTATATAAATTCACTCTTCCTAATAAGGATATAGATTTCTATATCAGATTTTATATATTCAACATATCAAAATGATGAAGTCATGTAAGGAATGGGCACTCAATGGACTATGTTCATCATAATGGAGACTAAATGGATTGATAAAGTTAATTTGAATGAATGAAAACATTATAATAAGATAATTAAACATGAAATACATTATTTATAGGTTAAACATTGACCAAATAGGCTTAATATTATAAGAACATAGTGAAATAAGCAATAGGCCTAAAGAAAACACCTATATGCCTGTCACAGATAAAATGGAGAAAAAAAGTGTGGTGTTGAATAAAAGGGACAAGGGGGTTTTTAGAGGTTATGGTGATGGTGATTAGATTTTATATCCTTAATATAATCATTTATAATGCAAAAACTCATTGAAGAGAGCTCAAACTTAAAGCCCAATAGTTAGAAATCCCAAAGAGAGACCTACAAAATTGAAGTATGAAGAATATCAAGAGGTGGAGGTTACCTTGGTAGAGAATTATACAAGGTTTATACCCATTTAAATTGAGGTAAAATTATCAATAAAGACTACTAAGATCATTTCCATAAGGGTATCTACAAACCGTAACAATGTGCTAGTAAAGGTGGCAAAGGGTTTGAATGGTGAAAGATTTGAGAACATCATTTACACACATCATGTGATGTTGTGTAGACACTAGATAGGTGTTATAAATTCAATCCAAGAACTTTCATGACCTATTCTTCCAATTTATCTCCATCGAGTTCAATTACATGCATGTTTTATCCAAGAAACCCAACTTCATCATGTGTGAACTTGTATGAAGAGCTACATGGGTACCAATGGATATTAGAGGAGTTAATAAGGCCTTATTAATCTAATATATTGGAATTATTTTGGATATAAATGATCTATTATTTATGAATAATATTTAACAATTTAATACCCTAAAACCCTTCTAAAGACTCGATGGAGAAGATCAACTTTCTATGTGCCCTAAATGGATTGTGATGAATTTGAAACTACTTGAATAGTCTCTATGCCTATCCTAGGCAATTGATAGAGTAGGATATTGGCATGTGTGAGCTATAATGTATGAAAAACATACAGATTAACTACATTTTTTGAGCTTTTTTTACAAGGTTTTGAGGTCAATAGGTCTACTTAATAATTTACAAAGGATCCTTGAGTTAAAATAGTAGTATTTTGGTCTTTCTAAAGTCATTTAAAAAGTATTCACAATGATAATACATGTTGGAAATCATTTTCAAGCCTTAATGAGGAGAGTGTGATCACTCTTGCATCAATAAAGTGTAGTTTTAGACCTATTTCAAAGATCAAGGAACCTTAAGAACATATTAATGAACACCTAATGTCATGTATGGAAGATTCACACATACAAACAAGTGTCAAATAAATAGGATAGGTAGTTATAAATAGGTTTATTAGTAACCTTAAGGTCAGACAAGGTGAAAGTTATCATCCTAGTCTTAAAAGTGTCCTTGAAGTGAGTATGGAGTATCTCAAGAGCCTCATTTGATCATCAAACCCCTCATGATGAATTTTATCTTACATTATTAGTATGGGAGAAAGAAAGAAGATACAAGGTATCAAGATAAGGATCAAATCACCACACATAGTTTATAACTCCTCATATAAGAAGATATATCAATTCAATATGAACAATGAGTATTTCTTCCTCATCTCTTCACCAACTTTTAAAGATATATAAATTTTGAGTTGACACTATTGGTTCCTAGTTGTACACCTCTCATGATCATCCTTGTACACTTGAATAAAATGGCAAACAAATATGAAAAACTTGCTAATATGTCATTGTAGATGGGGGAGGGTTTGGCATCTATAATGGACCAGATGTAGAAAATGACTAAGAGGCACCGAAAGAGGGTATAGTTATCTCCCTATTACTTTTGGCTCTACTTGAACCAAGGTGAGAGGATTTATGGGTTATTTTTCTCACATGGAATGATTATACAATTCAACCTCCATGGGGATTTTTAGCACAAAGAAGAAAAACTATGACTAGGGCACAACCAAAATCATTTAATCCACCTAAGAAGGGTTGCCACATGGAATAAACAAATGCATTGACTCACATAAAATCTACCAAAGATAGATGGGGATGTGCATGCAACCTTCATTCTAAATAATTTTTCAACAAGGAGCTGAAAGGAAGACTGTAGTATTAGGTCTTTAAAGCACAAACTGCAAACACATGTTAAGTATGCAATATTTTATGCATCTACAAGAAAATAACACTTATAATATACAAAGGGTGTATTATTTGTAGGGTAGGATATGTTAGGATAGTTAGATAATAAATTAAGGGTGGTGTGCTAGTGATTTTCAAGCAATAGGTTTGCTTTCAACATACATGGCATCACTCATTACAAAGATGCAAAAAAATTACTTAAAAGCTAATGGGAACTACCAAGAGTGATTTGCATCCATTAGTACCAATACAATGCAAATACTTGAATGATCCTTGAAACCCTAGAGCATACACTGTAACTAAGATTTCAAATAGATTTTCTTATTTAATCCACAAACCTAGGGTGCCCTTAAAAGGTATTCAAAAACATGTTTCCAAATTACTTGTAGAAAGGGATTTATAACCTAGATTTAAGCCCAAAATGACAACTAGTAGTGAGAATAAAGCAATATATCCAATAAACTTAACTTGTAAAACATATCATTGTATTTCATAAATAAGATTAAAAAAAAAACCAAAAGTATTTTATATTAACTTGAAAGAAAATCTTACATACACCAATGTTTCAAAATGCTGCCATGGGGACAATCATGATGGATTTGCTCCATGTTGGATAGGGGAGACATATAGAGATGCTCTCAGAGCTTGAAAATGGATGTACATCTTTAACCACCTTAGTAAGGGAGAAAAATTTCACACATAGCCATGATTCTAAAACTTGAAAGAGCCTATACTTAGAGAGAAAATCAAAGACCAATAATAACAACCTAAGAATAGAAGAGAAGCCCTCTATTATACATTTTTTACCCTTATTTTCAAATCCAAAAATGAGGGTTGAAATTTGTAAAAAGTGCAAATCACCCCTCCAAGTTCCTCCAAGATGCTTCTAATCAGAAAAACCCTTTACCACACTTGAAATCTTCATGTATTTGTAATGAAAATGATTCCTCTAATTTCCTCCATAAGGAATGATGAAGATCTAGAGCATATCCTTTGATTTCATGGCTGGAGATACCTTAAAATGAGTTGGAAGGATAATATTCATGGTGGAGGGCCAAAAAACCATTTATCTTTTGTGTAACTACCTGAAGATGCCCTTGACCACTTGGTCACACACCTAGAAACTCTTGGACAGTTCCCCTTCTCTTTATGCACACCATGGAATAACTTGCTCCTACAATTATTTCATGGAAATATTCTAGATCCATGACCCTTTGAATGATATTATTTGGAGTGGGCCACCTTGGACTTGCAAACCTATAATATCCTTCCATAGAGAAACTTGAACAATCAATGTAAATGAAAAATGTAAAAGACTTAGGTTATTTTCAACTTTTACTTTTTGGCTCTAAATTGTTTTCTCCACTTTTGATTTTTTCACTTTTACCTTTTTCAAACTTTCTTTTTCACACTTTGAAATTTTCACATTTGATTTTTGTAGTTGGCATTTTTAGGGTTTCCTTCATATTTTTTTAATGCAAAAAATGCATTATTTTCACCTTTTGACCTTTAGAGTAAATCCTAACCCATTTTACAAATTTATAATTTGAAAATTTCCATGGTATAATTGGCACTTATAATTCCAGTAGGATGATCCCTTATGGAAATCTTCTAATGAGCATGATAAGGGGTTAAATAAAGCTATTTTGAATTATAATACATTGAGCATTGACTTTTACATCTTTTAAAAAATTCCTCTCTTATGTAGGATTTATCCAAGGTATAAAAAAAATCATTAATTACATGAACATAAACCCCTCATATTGGCATGCCAAAAGCATAACAGTAACACCAACAGTTTACAAGTGCTTTCTCATTACTCCATTTTCATGAAAAGTGTCTATCTATAATGCTGACTGTCAAGAGGTATACTTAGTCCATGAGCTTCAAACTTCCAATGTATCAATTTGACTCTTTTACTACTTAACCCACTACCTATTTTGTAGGTTGAGAATTGAATCCACCAAGAGAGTACTTTATTGTAGACTTGTACAAATTACCATCTACCATCACAAACTCTAGCTTTATAAAGTTATCAAAGGATATGTGATCATCCTTAGAAGGTTCATAGGCTACCACATTTGCCATTTTATTTAGTCAACCTACCATTATTGGTGAAAGATCCTCTAACTACCCTATATAGGACCCCTTGGATATCATGTCTATGCCTATGTGGCATCTTCATGTCACTTTGCTCACCAATATTTTTTCCCATCCTTTTTTAAAAAAATATGAACATTTCTTAAATTTGATGTTCACGCACCTATCATTTGATGTTTGCATGCATGTCTTTGATGGGTGAATGACCATCAAATTTAAGCCCTAATAGATAGTCATTATGGCTTAAGTTTGATGTTTTTGCACCCATTATTTGACGTCTACATGAATGTATTTGACGGGTGTGATACCATCAAATTTAATCCCCAATAGATAATCATCAAGCTTAATTTTCATGTCCATGTAACCGTCAATGACATCTACACATCTATCACACTACTTTATCATTGTGAACTTGACACTTATCCTCTTTACATTCCTTTGGATGTTCTTTGACTTGTTAAACCTTGATTGCCATTGGATCATCAGGTAACCCACCGAGATGGTGGAACTTGTCACTCTCATAGGGCTCTTAGAACCTTTGACAGTTCAACATTGATTCATGCACTATTTGATAATTTTTCTCTGCATTAACTCAAACCATTAGATCACAATATGCTAGCTCAATTGTGATTGGCTCAAAATAGATAGGGAAAATTACCAAGTTTAGGCTCAAGACAAGTAACTTTGGACAAAGGACTTAACCTAAAGTTTTGGGACATTTCTAAATACAAAGGGGACCTAGGAATTTAAGCTTAGTCTATAACAAATGGATTCAACATTACTTAGACCACATTAATAAACAAAATAAACCAAGAGCATTAGCCAGACCATGTAAATAAATAAAAGGGCCAAGCTAAGGGAAATAAAAAGGACCAAACATTATGAATTAAGGTTTAGTTATGTTAATCAAAATGACCAAGCCTTAGTATATAAAAAATAAAACTAAGTCCTTGGAATATTTAAAATGTTCCCACTTAATTTGATTTTAAATTAGAGGGCCTAGGCTAAGGAAATTGGAACAAGGGTTTCAAAGTGCACAAACATGATTTTCAACTTGACCTATGACACACTAATGAACACTTAAAAACTAGAATTGGGCTAAAAAATTAGGCATTCATACTTGACAAGGGACCAATTGCTTTAGTGAAATTTTGGGAATTAACATTGGCTCTCACCCAGGGATGTGCACCCCATGTGGGTGTGCAAAGAACCCTAAAACATAAGATCAAGTACCAATCTATTGGGTCATGGAGTCAACACTTAGAAATTTATCAACAACACTCATGAAATCTCAATAAAACAAGGCAATTAAATAAAAATAGATCAAGAAAATATAAAAATTAACACAAGATAAAAGAACAAAAAGAAACTATACAAATAAAGCTCGAAGTAGAGGGGCAAAAAAGTAACATAAGGACAATAATAAAACACTATAAAATTTTGTACATAGTTGAAAATAGACTCAATTTAGGAAATACTTTAGATGTCTACCATTGAGCAACAGATCTAGTATTTCACCATCCAAGTCTCTCAGAAAGAAAGTGTGTTCCCCAATCTGGCAATCAATAGAATAGGGACCCATACACAAGTCATCAAATTCTCCATTCTTGTATTTCTCCTCATGCTTGTTATCCCAAAGTAGAACCATATCACCTAATTGGAAGGTTCATGGAATGACCTTCCTATCAAATATTTTATTTATCTTTTATTCAAACTTGAGGTGTCTTTCATGAGCTTATCTTTGAATCTCATCAAATTCAATAATCTAATTCATCTTGCTTTCATAGTGGTTGACTTGATCATCATATTCAAGTTGCTACATGATTTGATAAATTGGAAACCACAAATTCATAGGCAAAAATTATTGAACTCCATAAAATAGATCAAAAGGGATTTTGCTTGTAGCTCTCTTAGGCATGATCCTATCAGCCCACAAAGCAAACTTTAGCTATTCGCCCCACTTCTTCTTATTTGCTTCTAATGTTTGTTTAATGATTTTGAGCAAGTTATTTTTACTAGATTTTGCTTGCCCATTCCCTTGAGGGTTGTAATTAGAAGCATAGGTCAATTCAATCAAATACTCTTTGCACAACACCACTAAAATTTTTATCTTTGAAACTCATGGCATTATCAACAATCAATTTGGCAAGCACACCAAATCTACAAATAATTTGATTCAACAAAAATCCATAACTGCCTAGTGTGTTGCTTTCTTTATAGGGACTACTTCAACCCATTTCATGAAGTAATCAGTTGTAACCAGTACCCATTTATGTATATAACTTGATAAATCAATAAATTTTCCATTGAAATCCATTCCCCATTGCCTAAATGAGCCTTCAATCATCATGGGATGCAAGGGAAGAGAACCTGAGGCTTTCATCTTCCCAATAAAGCACTAGAATTTTTTGCATTTTTTGAATTTTTGAGAAACATATTTGAATAATGATGGCCATTAATAACCAACGCTTAGAAATTTATGAGCTATAAATTTAGGTGCAAAATAGCCACCGCATACGCCACTACGAAATTCTTCAATCATGTCAGCAATTTGTTCTTCTAGCATGCATCTCAAGAGAACCCCATCTGGAATTTTTCATGCAAGTCCATTTTTAGTCATGAGGTATTTCTAGGAGTCAAGCTTAAAAGTCCTTTGATTCCTATCCAAGTTAGGGGATAATTCAAAATTTTCAAGTAATAGACAATATCCTTATACCATGGAGACATATGAAATTGACTCAAGGAATCAACAACATTGAAAATAGAAGTGTTTACCTCAATGGATTGCAAACTAATCTCATCTATGAGATTGGATATACCCATCCCTAGAACTAACTTAGTGGTTTGATTATCCATGTCATACTCTTGAAACTTGTTAACCCATTGCATATCTTACTAGATACTTCAGTCTAAGTCAAGATGTCCTTCAACATGGTATACGTGACATAAACAATAATCCTTGAACTCAGAATATAAGGCTCGAAAATTTTAACAACCTTAAAGAGAGAAAATGATTACTTTTCCATGATGGTGTAATTCACTTCAGCACCTTGCATAGCTTTGCTAAATAAATGTATTGTTTGCTTGTGATCATCTTCATTCTTTTGTAAAATAACAACAACAATATTATATGATGCAAAAGGGAATATTTAAAATGGCTTAGTGTAATCAAGGTTGGCTAGAACAAGGGTAGACTTTAAAACTCCTTTGATGTCATTAATTGCTTGTAAGACCTTTTACTCCCACTTGATGGTATGGTCCTTCTTCAACATGGAAGTCATAGGCAGAGTGATCTCTAAAAAGTTAGATACAAACCTCCTTATGAAATTAATTTGTTCAAGAAGGACTGAACTCCCTTCTTAGACTATAGGATAGGCACTTTGTCAATGGATTTTACCCCCTCAGGATCAATCATGACACCATAATTAAACACTATATATCCCAAGAACTTGGATGTTTACACTCCAAATTGGCACTTCTTGGGATTAAGTAAAATATAAAACTCCTTGCATCTGATAAACACTTTCTCTAAATGCTCTAAATGTTCTTATCTAGTCTTAGAGTATACAGTAATATCATCATAATACACATTTATAAAATTATTAATTACCCCTACAAGATCAACATCCATGTCTCACTAAAACATTGCACCAGCATTCATTACCCTAAAAGGCATCCTCATATATACATACATGTCCTAAGGCATAGTAAATACAGTCTTGGGTCTCTTAGATTCCTTCATCAGAACCTATTTATATCCTAAGAAACTATCTAATGTGGACATCTATAATCCTGTAAAACTTTATATCGTGTTGTCCATATTAGGTAAGGAATAATTATCTTTTAAATAATCATTATTCAAATTTCCACACACAAGTGGATGTCACAATTTTTCTTTCTCATAGGGACTAAATTTTCAACCCATGATGAATACCTAAAGGGCTAAATCATTCCACTATCCCTTAGCTTATTTAACTCATCTCGCATCTTGGTGTCCAAAATGGGATTAATAGGTCTCTATTTCTACCTAAAATGCTTGTTATTAGGCTATAATGGGATGACATGTTAGAACAAGTCTTCCCAATATACTTTCAACTCAAAATAAGACCATGCTAGATAATCTTAGTACTTCATTATCAACTACATGTAATCTTATTTATTAGCTACACTTAGGTAAGTACCCAGCCAAGCCTTTCTTGGATTCTCATGAGAACCCAAATTACACTCAGTCATGTCCTTTGAAATGAGTGCATCTCAAGTCTTGATTCTATCTGTTTCATCAAAATACACTTCTAAACTTACTAATCCTCTAGGGAGAGTGTTTGTCTTTAGCTAAATAATGTCCTTCACAAACAGGGTTTCATTTCCATCATAAACTTGAACCATAGATTCCAAGTCTATGAGCTAATCATAGAACTTGGATTCACAATTTAGAAACCTTCTGATCTGATTATCATCATCCAACACCTACCAATGATGAAATTTTTTTGAGATGGAAGGCCTAACAAGCACCTCCACCTGATATTGATAATGAGGGATCATATTTTCAATATCAAATTGAGCACCTAACCCTACAAGTTTATCAGCTTCTTTGTTGAAACTTCTATCATGATAAAAAATGTTGAATGCATCAAAGAATTAAAGCAAATCCCAAACAACATTTTGATATGGTTTTAACCTTTTATTTTTTATGACATAAGTATTGCAGACCTGATTTACCACTAGATCACATTCACCCTTGATAATTAAGATTTTGGTTCCATGTTCACAAGCAATCCATAGACACAATAAGAGTGCCTCATACTCAACATCATTGTTAGTGCACTCAAAGGATAGCTTGAAATAGAATTTGAAGTACTTACCATTGGGGGAATGAAATATACCCTAGCTCCATTTCCAATATTGGAGTAAGCCCCATCAAAACATGTCTTTCAAATTGTACCTTCGTTGTTAGGTTCAATATCAATAACAATAGGCTATTCATTAGCATCAAAATTCCCAACAAATCTACCCAAGTCAACATCTATGTACAACACTTTATTGAGATAATGTTTTAGATCTTCAATTCTTAGTAACATCTTTAGATATTTATAAAGTTTAAGCATATTACCATATAATGGATTGGTGGCATAGCACAAGTCCATTTATACACTTCTACCCATGCTAACAACCCGTTTACATGATAGAAACATCCCCCACTTAGGTGGGTAGTCTATAACTACCACATCCATATTCAAATACTTACCTAGATGCACTACTAATTACACTACCAACCCCTTGACTTGTCCAATAACTTGAACTTTTTGTGAGTCCATGGTGTACTAGTTACCAAAATTTGATGCAATATTCACTCTGAGCTCATTTAAGACACCCAAGGGAATCACATTATAGGGATCACCTGAATCAAACATATAGTTATGAAAAATCAAACTATTGATCAACATGGTTGTATAAAATAGATCCATATTTAGCTAAATTTCTACCAATGTAGTCCCCAAATAGACTTCCAGAGAAGGTTCAATAATCTCTTCAAATTCTTCATCAATTTCTGAGGGTGTTTGGGGTGACTCAATTTTATTTACAACTAATTTATTACCAAATTCTAAGTACTCAAATGATCTCTTCCTATGTTCAAGTATTCATAATAATTCAACAAGTAGTATGGTGATTTTTAGTTGGCTCAACATGTGGGCCATATGACATATGCTATACTGAGGAAAATGAGTGTTTGGTGGAAGGGTAACAACACCTTTTAGCGAGGATGTAATAACTTAATGTCTGAAGTGGAGTAGGCTGGGATGAACTGGCATTTTTAATAGCAACCTTCAAAGGTGGATTTTGTTTAACATCATTCACACCCTTAGGAATACTAGATAACAAAGGTACCTTATTCTTAGTAGGAGGACCTCTAGGTCTAGTAGTTTTGGAAATGAGTGCTATTTTAGAATCCTTTGGGACTAATGTAATTATCTTAGCTTCCTTACTTGTATCCCCTACCTTTGGATTTATAGGGGTAATGTATTTAGGAGTAATAGTTTGATGCTTGTTTCTCAAGTAATATTCTTTATCTTGGGAACCTACTACATTAATTAGCAATTGCCTATTCTCAATTGATGAAGTTCCCCCATCATATTTTTTAATCATAAATGATCTTGAAAAATCAAAATCATGAATGAATAATTCATATGCTTGTGCCATATTAACACCAAAATAAAATTCAGAAGTTGGGACACTTACACTTTCGATTGCACTCCAAAACTAATTAATAGTAGTATCACTCAACAATTCCATGGAGGTATACATCTTGATTCAGTGACTTTGACAATTGAACATCAAAATATTATCTTTAGATGATACATACTTAGGTTCATCCACATCTTCATCAATCAATTCGACTATATCACATGGAGGATGTAGAAAGAAGCACTTGTCACACCAATCAATATCAATGTCATAACCTAATGCATTTACCTTGGCATTTAACAAATCAGGTACTTCTTTTCTAGCCCCTTTATTTTATTTTCTATCTATTATTTCTTCACATGTAGGCCTCTTCCCTCTACCATTATCTCGATGGTGGAAAGCAGGCCTTCTTTGTGCTTGATTCAGATTTGGATCCCTCTCTTGACTAGTAGACACATGAGGGATTCCATTTTCAGCTCTAGCCAACTTGTATGACATTTATTTGATAGTAGAGACCAAAGTTTTAATAGTCTCCTAAGGGTTGGCTATCTTTATAGATGATTTATTTTTTAGATTGACCAATTTCACATCAGCTTGCTTATTCATGGGATTTCCCATAACCTTTATGTTATTTTCAATTTGGATAGCCATATTGAATGCAAATTATAGGTTCATGAGAGCCTTGTCCATCAAGTAGTATGAAACATTCTTGTCAAAGGCATCACAATACTTTATCAAGCATGTTGTATCATTGGGCTTGATATTTTTGGGAAGCTGCATCATAGTTTTGTTAAACTGTGTATTGAATTCCTGAACACACTCATTGGGGTTCTTCTTGATGTTTTTATTCAACCAAAAGGAACCTTGGATCAATTCTATCACCATATTACATTCTAAAAACATTCCTCATTTCTTCCCATAAATCAATGCATCCACTAGGAAGAGAATTGAACCATTCATGAACATCTTCCTCTAGTGTGTGAATAAACAACTTAATGCACACATTATCTTGCTCAATCTCATAATATTCAATAATATTGTGAAAATCCATCAGGTGCTAATCACCACTCACTGCATTGTTCCCTTGGAATTTTAGAAGGCATTTCCTTACTTCATTAGGATAACCTTCCATGTCAACAAAATTTATAGGCCTAAATTTGGGAATGTGGAATATATGATGTTCATTCTCATTTGGGACCCTATGCCTCATGATTTATTTAATTAGAGGTTCAAGAATAACTATCTAAGGGATGTGAGGGCGTAAATGAGGTGGACTTTATGGTTCACACCTGGGAGGGGATTTAGCTAGTTGAGAAGGATCTAGATAATAAATTGGATTATAAGTTTCATATACTAGGAGAGACATGATAGTCCTCAATAATGGTGATCTCAATAAAACATTTAAGATTACTAGGATCTTGATAGTCCAAGCAATATTTTACAGCTACACTATGCTCTTCAATAGGCCTCCAAACTTGTCTCCTTCATCTTTGATGCAAACTTAGGGGTGGGATAAGTTATTTAGATGAGTCACCTTTCAAGGATTATCTCAATCCTTTGAGTTTTAAAAACAAAAAAATACTCAAAGATGAAATTTAGAATAGATATTTAAACTAGGCACTAATCTTCCTTGAAACCAAATGATAAGATTGGAGTCACCACTAGAATCAAACTTATAAAATATAAAATTTGACAAACTATTTATGCTACATACTAAAATCAAATTTGCTGAAGCTTAATGAGATAGAAAACAAAGACACTAAAATTTTCATAATATGTTTTAAAAGGGGAGAAAACACCTTTCAAAATGTAATTTTTATAGCTCTTTGCAATAAACTTAGCAGAAGTCAAATTGTCAAATATCTCAAATCTTATAACATCCTCAGTGGAGTGATATGATGTTAAAGACCAAGATAGTTCAAATGTATCAAATAACAAGAAAAAAACCTTTAAACTTGAAATAATTATAGCTCTCTACAAGATTCTAGATCTAGCTCTCTGTAAGAGTCACTGACAACACAAATGACCAAGGAGTTCAATTTAGTCCCTGATAATGGCCCTAGTTGAGTGGTGATGTTGACAAACCAAATATAATCAAAATAGAATAAAAAGGCAGAGAAATTTTAAAATGATAACGACTCTCTACAAGATTCCTTGGCAACATAAGTGAACCAAACTTCAATTTAATCATTGACAATGTTACCAATTAAGTGTTGGTTCCCAATTCTACACCTCTGACACTCGACCTTGCACACTTGAAGAAAATGATAATCAAAGATAAAAAAACCCACTAATATGTCATTATATCTAGGGGAAAATTTAGAATCTAGAATGGACTAGACATAAAAAATGACTTAGAGGCACTGATAGACAGAATGGTTATCTCTCTACTACTTCTAGCTCTCCCTAAACGAAGGTGAGAGGACCTACGGGTAGTTTGCTCACATGGAGTGATTTTATAATTCAACCTCCATAGGGATTTTTGGCACAAAGAACAACAAATGTGACTAGGGCACAACCAAACTCATTCAATCCACTCAAGAAGGGTTGTCACACAAAATGAACAAATACACTAAGCCACATACAAGCTACTGAAGATAGATGGGGATGTGCATGAAACCTTCATTCTGAATAAATTTTAAACAAGGGGCTGAAAGAAAGACTATAGTGTTGGGTCTTTAAATCAAAAAATGTAAACACATGTTAGGTATGCAATATTTTATGTATGTATAGGCAAACAAAACTTATAATATGTAAAGGGTGTATTATTTGCAGGATAGGATAGGGTAGGATAGTTAGATAATAAATGAAGAGTGGGGTGTTAGTGAATTTTAAATAACATGCTTTATTTCAACATACATGACATCACTCATTGCAAAGATTAAAAAAAAATGACTTACAATCTAATGGGAACTACTGAGAGTGATTTACATCCATTGGTGCCAATACAATGCAAATACCCAAATGATCCCTGAAATCTTAGAACATACACTACAACTAAGATTTCAAATATGTTTTCCTATTGAATCCATAAACCTAGGGTACCTTTAAAAGGTATTCAATAACATGTTTCCAAATTACTTGTAGAAAGGGATTTATAACCTAGATCTAAGCCCAAAATGAAAATCAATAGTGAGCATAAAGCAATATATTCAATCAGTTAAACTTGTAACACATATCATTGTATTTCATCAACATGACACAATAAAGAACCATAAGTATTTTATATTAACTTGAAAGAAAATATTACATACATCAATGTTTCAAAATACTGCCATGGGGACAAGCATGGTGTATTTACTTCATGTTGGACAAAGGAGACATATAGAGATGCTCTCAGAGCTTTGTAATGGCTATACATTTACAACCACCTTATCAAGGGAGATAAAATGCACACATAATGATGATCCCAAAACTTGGAAGAGCCTATACTTGTAGAGAAAATAAAAGACCAAAAACAATAAACTAAGAATATAGGAGGAAGCCTTTATTCATACATTTTTACCCTTCTTTTCAAATCTAATAATGAGGGTTATAATTTGTAAAAAGTGTAAAACACCCCTCCATGTTCTGCCAAGATTCTCCTAGCTAGAAAAACCCTTTGCCACACCTAGAATATTCATGTATTTTTAAGGAAAATGATTCCTATAGGTGCCTCCACAAAGAATGATGAATATATGGAGCATATCCTTTGATTTCTTAGTTGGATATGCCTTCAAATGAGCTGGAAGGACAATATTCATGGTGGAAGGCCAACTAACCATTTGTCTTTTGTGTAACTACTGGAAGATGCCCTTGACTACTTACTTGCATAGTTGGAAACTCTTGGATAACACCCCTTCCCTTTATGAATGCCATGGAACAACCTAATCCAACAATGATTTCATGGGAATATTCTAGATCCATGGCCCTTTGAATGATCTTCTTTGGAGTAGCCTACCTTGGACTTGCAAACCTACAATATCTTTCCATGGAGGAACTTGAACAAGCAAAACAAATGAAAAATGCAAAAGACTTAGGTTATTTTCAAATTTTACTTTTTGTTTCTAAATTGTTTTCTCCACTTTCAATTTTTTCACTTTTACCTTTTACAAACTTGCTTTTTCATACTTTGTAATTTTCACATTTACTTTTTGCACTTGGACCTTTTAGGGTTTCCTTACTTTTTTAAATGTAAAATATGCATTATTTTCACCTTTTGACCTTTAAAGGAAATATTGACCCCTTTTGTAAATTTACAAATTGCAAATTTTTAGGTTGCAATTGACACTTATAATTCCCTTGGGAAGATCCCTTAGTAAAATCTTCTAATGAGCATAATAAGGGGTTAAATAAAGCTATGCTAAATTGTAATGCATTGAGCATTGACTTTTCCATCTTTTAAAAATTTCCTCTCTTATGTAGGCTTTATCTGAGGTCTGCAAAAAATCATTAATTAAATAAACATAGACCCCTTCATATTGGCATACCAAAAACATAGTAGTAACACCAAAAGTTTGCAAGTACTTTTGCATTACTCCATTTTCATGAAAAGTGTCTATCTATAATGCTAACTATTAAGAGGTATACTTAGTCCATGAGATTTAAACTTATAATATATCGGTTTGACTCTTTTGCTACTTGACCCACTACATATTCTATAGGTTGAGAATTTCATCCACCAAGAGAGAATTTTACTATAGAATCATCCAAATTACCATCTACCATCATAAACTCTAGCCATCTAGAGTTGTCAAAGGATATGTGATCATCCTTGGAGGGTTCACAAGCTACCACATTTACCATTTTGCCTAGTCAACTTGTTGTTATTGGTGAAAGATCTGCTAACTACCCTACATAGGACCCCTTGGATATGATGTGTATGCATATGTGGCATTATTATGCCATTCTACTCAGCAATATATTCCCCCTCCCTCATTTTAAAAAAAATGACCATGGATTAAATTTAACATTTACACACCCATCATTTGATGTCCACATGAATGTATTTAATGAGTACATGACTATAAAAATTAAGCCCAATAAATAGTTACCATGGTTTAAATTTGAAGTTCACACACCTACCATTTGATTTCCATGTGAGCATCTTTAATGGGCATGTGACTGTCAAATTTAATCCCTAATAGATAATCATTGAGCTTAATTTTGACATCTAAATGACTGTCAATGATGTCCATGTGGCCATCACAATGCTTGGTCATTATGAGCTTGAAACTTGTCCTCTTCATTTTCCTCTAAAGGTTCTTTGACTTATTGACCCCTAATTTCCATTGGATCATTAGGCAACCCACCGAGATGGTGACACTTATCACTCTTGTGGGGCTCTTAAAACCTTTGATAGTTCAAGGTTGATTCATGCATTGTCTGATCATTTTTCTCTACATTAATGCACACTGTTTGATTGTGATCCTCTAGCTTAGCTATGATTGGCTCAAAATAGATAGGGAAAATTACCAAGTTCGGGCTTGAGACATAAATAACTTTAGACAAAGGACTTAGCTTAAATTTTTGGGAAGTTTATAATTATGAAGGGGACTTGGGACTTTGAGCTTAGTTTATAACAAAAGGACTCAACATTACTTAAACCACCTTAATAAAAAAAAGGAATCATATGCATTAGCTAGACCATGTAAATAAATAAAAGGGACTAGGCTATGAGATATAAAAAGGACCAAGTATTATGAATTAAGGTTTGGTCATTTTAATAAACATGACCAAGAATTAATATATAAAAAATAAAACTAAGTCCTTGGAATATTTAAAATGTTCCCACTTAGTTTTATTTTAAATCAGAGGGCCCAGGCTAAGGAAATTAGAATAAAGGTTTCAAAGTTCACAAACATGATTTTCAACTTGACCTCTAATAGACTAATGCACACTTGAAAATTGGAATTGGGCTAAAAACTCAATCATTCATACTTGACAAGGGCCCAATGGCTTTAGTACAATTTTAGGCACTAAAAACACATGGATAAGATGATTAGAAACTCCTTTTCTTCTCTATTCCACTTCTTGTATGAAACTGATCCTATGATAAATTTAAAATCATGATGGACTCTTAACACCTCTCTTTTCTTTATCTTCATTATATTCTTCTACAAATGAATTCTTGAAAGGCATTGAAGGTAACCTCTAAACCTTTATGGCAAAGCCCTAAGAAATTTGATACTTGTTATTACCTCTAAAATAAAATTCAAACTGAATTACACTTTCTTGGTCTTGAATTTAATTAACTTGAGATGAATTATTGATGAATGTTAGTGATATTTGTACTAATTACTTGCATTTGTACTTTTCATTCATGCCTTTATGTGAGTTAATAATTTTACATAGTTCATATGAAGTATATCAAATGGTTTGTTGTGTTCAAGAGTTGAAATTTTATTAGTGTCTTCATTTAGGCCTCTTGATTAATCACCTTATCTATTGTACTAGCCATAGCCTTCATGTAGAAACACTTATGTGGGAGGATATATTTTCAAGTTGTGAAATAAGATTGTAATCTTATAGTTTCATAGTGTAAGCATTGACAATTAGAGGAAACTACATTTGATGTATCACGTATATGTTATTTTTCTGGTTTTAGTCCTCTTCTATCCCTTTTCTTTGAAATTTCAGTAGGTTAGTTATAATTTTAGATGAAGCATCAAGGGAGCTAGCAAAATATAGATATTCACTTCACCATTTAGGCCACACATAGCCTAAAAGTGATTTCATGCTTAGGAAGGATTGAACCTTCCTAGGTGTGAAAATTAGATAGATAATAGTTATCAAGTTGGGGATTATTATGAAGAATAACTCAAATTTTACACATCATGTCAAGGATAAAATGGTAGTTACAGAAATATGTAGTGGATAAAATTTTAGATTTTGTTTCATTCCATGTCAATCCTACCACAAAATTAAAGATTTGCTTGGATGCATACTGGAAGGGTCGAAGGAAATAAAGTGATATTTTGAAAGTATTTTTCAAGATTTGATGAGGTATGTTTATTTATTTAATTGATTCAAAGAAATGTTTTGAAATATTTGGCTTAGAATGTGGAAATTTGTTACATGGTCTATGTTCTATTTTTAATGTTTGAGATTTGAATGTTTTTGAAGGTATTCATCAAAGATTGCATGCAGTATTATGTCCTTTTGAAAAATTTGGAATGTTTGACATAGTTTCAAGTAAATTAGATAATGTAACTTGGGTTTTCTTAACAATTGGTCTATGTAGGAAGCTTTTGCATTTGAATAGTTTCCTTAATGTTTTTCTTGTTAGACCATGCATGCATTGTTTATCAGAAAAGACTATGGTTGGATTGAAAATATTTTCCATGACTCAACTAAGTGTTACTTTTTTTTGGTAAGTTTGTTAAAAGTATTATTCATCAATATAAAGTTTTTTCAAACTTTAAAATATTGCATGCAGTTTGGTATTTTAACATGATAAGATATAAGAATTGATTTCAGTATTATGGCTTTAGGTGTAGACATGTTGAAGTTATATTTATTTTATTCAAATCATGGAAATAATTATTCATTTATAAATGAATTCAAATTTGAGAGAATATAGTTTGATATGATTCTCTTGGTATTTTGATTATCAAATAGGCTTTAACTATTTGGTGATTATTTACACAAATATTCTAGTTTTATAATGCCTGCATTTAATTTTAGGTTGATAGAGATTAGTTGGTAAGTTTATTGATAAAATCACATGATAGTGTTTGATAAAAATTAATTTTAGTCTCTATCATGTCTAGGAAATTGTTTTAAAAAATTAAGGTTATATGCATATAGTTTATTCTTTTTATTAGAGGCATGAGTTGGCTTAATAACATTATTTCAACAATAAATAAGATTAAATGATTGATTTTGTTTTTAAAAAAAAAATCAAGGAATTTATTCTATTTCATCTAAGTGCATTCTAATTTGAATTTTTTGTCTCATGGTTCATATGTGAAAATGCATGATTTAGTTTTGTATGCACATGGAACAATTGGAAAATTCAATAGAAATAACTTGCAAATACTCTTGATTAACATGCAAATAGTCAATTCTAGGTTTAATGGTTATTTTGTGAGAGTAATAAATTAAATTTATTTATTGGATGTTTTAATATGGTTTAATGGTGTAAAAATAATGATGATTCTTTTAGACAACACTTGATGACATGCATGATATTTTTGAAGGAATAAGAGAGTTGCCTTGAAAAGTTATGGTGTATGGTTTTCAGTGAGATATTTTATTTTGAGTATATTGTGGATGGAATATTGAGAGAGATTTATTTTGGTGTTTAGGTATATAATGATATTTTGAGTTTAATGATAGGGTTCTTTTGAAAATGTGATCTGATATCATGATTTTAGAATTATATTTAATGGAAGACTTTTGTAGGTGTGGGTATTTATAAAGATTTTGATTGATCATATTTGTATAATCAAATTCACTTATTCTATATAAATAAATTTCATGAGGGTGTCATCTATGTATTATATTGCACTTGGGGTCAAGATGAGATTAACAAGCTTAATTATTATTTTGATTATTATAAATTTGGGTTAGTGTGAAATGTAATTTTTTAGGGTTTGTGTTATACAAAAATTGCATTCAGATTATGGAAATCATGGAAGGATATAATAATTGGTGGCTAAGTATTTTGTCTCATTATGGTAATTTTTGAAAGTTTGATGGAATGCATATTGTTTAGTGGTAAAATCAAAATTATTTTAAAATTACACACATTTGATGGATGTAAATATATGAAATTCATTAAGATTAGGATTATAAGGATTTGAATTCATACATTTATTGTTGATTTAAATATCTAAAAGCATTTGATAATGACTGTAGTTTGGTTGATTTTGAGGGTTTTTAACATATGGTATTCTATTTTCAAACATTGGTAAATAGACATCAAATGAACTTTCAGTATATATAGTTTAGTCCTGAATAATATTTTTGTTTATTTTAGTATATTAATATGTTTGGTCATGAAGAGCTATTATACACTGAGAGATTTCAAACTGATAAAGAGGCTTTTCTTGAGGAAGGTGAACAATTAGAATAACTGAACAATGGTTTTGATATGTAATCCTTACCTAGGCCATTTATAGAGGTAGCATTTCATTTAATGCAATACGTCACTTTAGAAGGTAGATATAATGTTGTGAGATGGTCTCTATTTTATAATATTAAACTATTTTAGATATGGAGTGCCTTTTAGTCTCCCATTATTTATCCTAAAATCTATGGAGTGGTCAATTTTGAAATTTAAGCATGGAAATTACTCCACTCCCAGACATGAGGGATTAATTACCTTATTTTTAAGTATTTCAAAGGCATGAATCAAATCATGCCTGATATCCCTCAGACCCAGAAGGAAAATACTAAGGAGCACCTTGTATATACTATAAAGTTTAATTTTTTTGGATAAAGTATCTAAGGAGCTTGAGTAGGGTCTTGGGGAGAAATAAAAATTATGTTGAGAATGTTAGTGTGAAGGAGGTTGAAAAGAACAAAAAGACCAAGATAATATTAAGAAAAGACTCAGAAGTGCCTTAAAATCTATAGGGACCAGTAAAGGGAAATATGGGAACAAAGGCCTTCAAGATTTTCATAACAATAGGGGAGAGGAGATTGTCATTGACGTGGAAAAGGAAAGTGAGGAGACATGAGAGTATCAGAAGGAAGTGGATTAGGGATGTAAACCTACAAAGGAACCAAATGTAGCAAAGAAGTAGAAGGGGATTGGGGAGATAATGGATACCTTCAAAGAGAAAGTGGATACCTCCCTAAACCACAAGGATCAAAATGTGGCTTTAAAAAGTTAGTTTCTTTGCTCAAAGGGAAGGAGAGCTCAAAAAAATTGTGAAAGAACTTGACCTACAAAAAGACATAATGAGGTGGTTTATGCATGAAATTATTGAGCTAAAGGGAAAGGTTAATGTGATATAGTAGGAAAATTCAAGGATGACCCAAACCTTGGTAGTTAGGGAGGAAGACAACCATATTTAGGGACTAGATTTTAGAGTGGAGTTGCTAGAATAAGTTATTGAAAATATGCATAACAAGATTAGATTTTTAGTTAATTTTAGTAAAGAAGCAATGTATGAAGGAATTTATAATATTGAAAACCTTCAAGCACATCTCATAGAGTTATTTGAACCCAATTTTATAGGTAAAGGGAAGAGCAAGAAGGGTTAGAGTAGTGGTTCTCATTACACAGTTGATCATGAAAATGTGTTGATGCAGATTGATATGAATCTTAAGAAGATGAAGGCATGTTGGGAGGATGTGTCTAGTAGTTTGAATCTAGATTAGATCTTTTATTGTTTTGTGGTTGTTTCTAGGCTATTTTTTAGATGTTTATGGATTTTATTAGTCCTAGTTTCTTTTCTTGGTTAGGTTATCCTATTGTTTCTTTTGTTTTTGAACTTCTCCTAGAGTTTAGGGACCCTATCTCAAAACCCCCCTTTAACCTAAATAAAAAATATGTCTAGTTAGCCCTTAAATTTGAATCATTCTAGTAGAAATATTTGGGTTTTGAATGATGATCAACATGGTGAGATAAATACTTCATGGTGTAGTTCTCTAGGAATATTTATTCATGGGTGTAGGGATACTCATGATTTTCCTAGGCCATTTAACCATAGAACTTGAGTGTCCCTTCATTTTGATGTTATTGATCCTACCTTTTGGAATTTTCCTAACTCATTACTACGTATTTCTCTATCCTTTCATGGTAATCAAGGTTTGAGAGTAGAATATGGGAGATATCATACTCATAGACAAAGTACCCCAAAAGAATCTTAACATTGCATGCATACTATTATTTAATTTGGTCAAAATAATACTCTAACACCTCTCCATCCTAAAAATGTGCTTGATGTGACTAAAAAATTACACCCTGATTCATTTATTCCAATCAACACTAGACTTCCCTCACTTAGGCCTAAAAATAGACTTAAATATTGTACTAAAATATAACTTGATCAGTTTGTACCATTCATACCTAAATTTGATAGGCATGATCCTTCTAGTGGAAAACATGTCAGCAACCTTTCAAATTTGCCTTAGGTAACAAAGATGGTTAGAATTATAAAATTAAAAGTGGATGATGTTGAAGGCACTAAGCTGATCAGTTTTCCTACCAATTTAGTGAAGTATAATGAACATTTGATTGATAAGGGTGCCCCTTTGATTGAACTAGCTTCAAAATTTGATCATGAATACATTATTTCTTAAGTGATGTTTTATTTGATATTTTCTACATGGATTCATAGTTGACAACACTTTGATATTTTGATATATAGACATATGTAGATGATTTTATAAGTTTTGATAGATGTGACATCACTTTTCTATAAAATGAAACATTTTACTAATGAAATTTATAGAAATGTTCATGGTATTTAACATTATAAGTATTTAATTTTTTTATTATTAGTAATTATTATGTCATGTTTATTTTAATTGTATTCTTATGAGTCATGGCCTACCACTATAATATTTGGATAAGATAGCCTAAAAAGATTCTAATGCCTAATGGAATCAATCTTCCTCACAAGATTGTCTCTTGATAATAATAAACTATATTCTTATCTAGGATGCATAAAGAATGTGTAAGACAAACGCAAGAGATGAATTGATTCAACTAGAATCAAAGGAGTTACATAAATTTAATATATTAACTCTACATTCCACATTAAAATTTCACTAATAGAGTGCTCAATGTATATGAAATAGAGAGTGGGTTAGACAACCCATAATGAGTATGTCAACACTATGGACACACACCAAAGTGGGGGATAAAGTGGTAGACAAATCATAGTGGTGTGTTTTCCACTCATAATAGAGTGACTAGATTATACTCTAAACACATGTGTACATAATTAATAATCTAATTATGCACTAAATGTATGTGCACACTATTAAGTCCTAAGTAAGCTTAAAGTGTGAAAGGAACCCAAACATAAAACCAATTTGGGTGAAAACCTTTTTCACACTAACACCTTCCCCTTAGTGAAACTTAGGATGAAATAAAACTAAAAACATGAAAAAAATAATAGGTCCTGAAAACAAGTCTTGATGAGGTACCCATGTAAAAAGTTATCCCCTCAAGCACAATAGATAAGGACCAAACCTATAGGAAAAAATGTCCCCTATGAGAGGATGATAAGAGAAGATCAAGTGACCCACCCACTAACTTAGTGTCTAGTACTCCTAAGAGAGTTTGAAAGTGATGGAAATTATTATAAATGAAGGATTTTGTGAGGATATCATCAACCTAATTTATTTTAAGACAATAACATAGATCAATGCCATGCTCCTAAATCACCTTCTTGATGTAGTGCATGTGAATCTTTATGTGTTTCATCCCATGAAGATAAATCAAGTTATTTAAGATATGAATGGTACTTTAATTGTCATAAAGGATGACATATGGCCATGGAATAGAGATGTAAAACTAAGTTAGAATATTATAAATCCAAATAGCCTTAGTAGCGACATTTATAACACCCTGATACTCAGCTTTAGTCAAAGAGAGAATAATAACATGTTGTTTCTTACTCTACCAAGTAATGGGGCATGAACCAAGGTGAAAGATATAACTAGATGTGGAATTATGATCCTCATAATTACCAGTGAAATATGAATATGTATATCCATTTATGTCTAGATAACCCTATTACATAGTATATCCCATGTTGAGGAGTGTGTTAGATGTAATGAAATATGCATTAGGACACTTTCTAATGAAGCTCATGTGGATCTTTTATAAAGAGTGAGATCATGAAAAATGAAAATGAAATGTTGGGGTGAGTGTGGTCAAATAAATGAGACTTCCAAGTTTACGGTACAATGTAGCATCAACTAGTGGAGTGGAACACTTTGCCTCAAACTTCAGCCTTGACATAAAAGGAGTTGGTGTAGGATTAAAATCAACCACGTTGAATTAATATAGAAGATCAATAAAATACTTGGGATGACTAAGAGTGATAATATAATAAGACTAAATGATCTTAGTCTTGAAAAAGTAGTGTAAAGGGCCCAAGTTAGTCATAACAAATCGATCATGCAAAGAAGAATTGACTCTATCCATGATAGATGAAGAACTCCTAGTAAGAATTAAGTCATAAACATAAAGGAACAAAAGTAAATTGGAGTCATTTTATCAAAAAATGTAAACACTAGGATCTGAGTGATAATGTGAGAATATGGTTAAGAGAAGAAAGGAATAAGTCTTGGCATACTAATCCCAAGGGTCCTATTTGATTCCATAGAGAGATTTACACAAGAAACAGACCAAAGAATGTTCTTCAATGAACCCTTGTGGATACTCCATGTATATTTATTCCTAAATATCCCTATGAATAAATGAAATCTTCATATCCATATGATGTAAAACCCAACCATAAGATGCAATAATAGAAAGATTCAAGAGAATGGAATTCATCTTAGCAACAGGAGTAAATGTACTAGTGGATTCAACACTAGTAAATTGGGAGAACCCTTTGGCAAAAATTCATGCTTTAAAATTATTAATAGTTCCATCTACTACATATTTGGTTTGGTATATCCACTAAAAAATAACCATATTCATTCCCTAGGGAAGGGGGAATAAATCCCAAGTGTTATCCCTCATCAAAGAACTATACTCTTCTTCCATTACTAAGTTCCACTTAGGATGATCAAATACTTCATGAAAATATTTTTTAATTAGAAGCAAGGGAAATATATACATGTGAAAGATGGAGATGTTTTGATGAAGTCCTTTGAGTATCTAAAGGATATTTGATAAAAGGGGTCTACTAACTTAAGAGTCTATCAAATCCATCAAGGTGATGTTGAAGATGGGGTTGGGGATCTAGAGTTTGTAACTACTGAATATGACCTAGATGGAGGAAGAGGTAAAGATGAATCCTCTAAGTCATTATCATCTAAGCCTACTAGGGATGGATGAGGTAATGTATGAGAGGCTAAGGGAAGAAATGTTTCCTCAAAATTAACACTACTATCAATGAAAATATCTTTCATATGTGGATCAAATAGATGAGATACCTTGACACCATTAGGATATCCAATAAAAAGGCATCACTTACTCTATGGTTGTAAAGCCTTACATTTATATAAAGTAATGCATGTTAATGTGTGGGAGTCAAAGACTCTAAAATTACACACAATAGGTTTCTAAGCACACTAAGATTCAAATGGATTCATGTCTTTTAAGGCCTTATGAGGAATGCAAATCTGAATGTGAGTAACATAATTAATAGATTCAACCCACAATTATGGATAAAGAGAGCAAGAATGGATCGTAAAAATTTACATCTAGTTTAGGGTCCTATTCTTTTGTATAGAAACACCATTTTGCTAAGGTGTGTAGACAAAAAAATGTTAAAGTTTGATCCCTTAAAGTCTATATAACTGCTCAAAGTAATGATTTAAATATTCTTAGCTATGATCTGTGTAGAGATTTTTTCTAAGTTTCCTAGATTGCATCTCAACATGAGCCTTGAAGTATTGAAATCACTCAAAGACTTCATTATTTTGATGAAGGATGTAGACCCAAGTGAACCATGAATATTAATCAATGAAAGTGAGGACATAACAGGTTTTTTATGAAATATAATGCATGAAATGGACCCATAAGATCACTATGAACCAATTAAAGGAATTGTGAAGCCCTACAATATGACATTTTGTCAACCTTCTCCTCATGATGCTTTCTAATTTTATATCCTGAAAATATGCCATTGGAAGATGGAATAGGAGGGAGTAATATTACCATATCCTTTGAGCTAAGCTACTAAAGGTAGTGATAGTTGAAATGGCCAAACTAGTCATGCCATAGTTTACTCACCAAATCTATATGAGTGAGTAAAGTATTATAATTGAAATGAGGCAAAAAATGGGAAAATTCATATAGATGAGACTCATGATTATATTTTATCATTAAAACAAGGCACCATCCTAAGATCCCAAATTGTACTGCATTAGGGAAAAATTCAAATTTCTTTCCATTCTCAAGATGATTAATTTAATATACAAAAATAAGGTTGGCACATAATTATGGAAGACATAAAACATCCAAAAATGTTCCTTCGTGCATTTCAACTAATTATTTTCTAATAACATCCACTAGTGTATCATATCCTATGAGAATATGATTTAATAAACAAGGTTCCAATGAAAAAAACTATTCCTCATTAGAACCCATATGATTCATGGCTCCAGAGACATGTATTCATTGATAAGAAGACTTGTCTATTGTGACACATTTTTGTATTTTCCATTTATTTTATTATGAAGAAGTAGAAGGGTAAGAATCCTTTATGTAAGATGATGGAAAATTGATGATGTTTTTCTTGAGAATATTCTTTAACTCATCAATCTGATTGGCATGACAATTATGCTTATCATAACCAAGATTATTATAGTATGATCAAGGTAATTTTCCCTTCTTCTAAAAATTCTTTTGATTTTTATAGGATTTAGATGCTATTATTGAAAGATGTGAAGACTATACCTATGGTTTGGGAATTAATTATTTCTTATACTTATAACCTTTTTAATGTAAATAATGTCCCACAATCAAGGCTTGTGACTTAGATTGCTTGAGAAGGCCCATTATCATCAACTTGTTTTGTTCAAGTATTAACATTTCATAAAATGACTCAAATTAAGGCATAATATAAACATTACCCATAGTCAGTCAATGAGTTTAAAATCTAGAGAAAAATGTGTCATATTCATAAGGAAGTTTCAAAGAACATTAAATATAAAATTGACATAATTCTTAAAGTACACAGTCTTATAGTTGTGTGTGGATTTAATTCATCTTAGTTAAATAGCCTTGAATTTTGTTAAAACTAGATGGATTGAGATTAGTAACCTCAATATCAATTTGATACACCTTAACCTCATCAGTTTGACCAAATATTTTTTAATTATTTCTCATGCCTCATGTAGAGACTCTATCTTATACAATTTTTTTGAAATATTCTCTTCCCTTCTTCAAAGCTAACTAAACATATGCCAAGTTGGTCTTCTTGTACATTATATTAGTCTTCTAGAGGAATTTTAGGATGATTTATATTTACATAAATTAAATACATATTTGTAATGAATTAATATTTTTTATGGTCATGTTATAAAGTTACATGCCCTTTTCATCTATCCAAAAAAATTTATAAACCTTACAAACATTCAAGTATTCAAACTACCCCTTTTTGGTGGGAAATCCTTATTGAGACTATTGGAGACCTCAAATGGATAATTTGAAGTCCTTATTGACTCCCAAGACTTTTGAGACACTCTTAAGACCTCACAAGACTATAAACATGTATAAATTGGATATTTACTTCATTGACATAATCATATATTGATTCTCCTTCATCATATTCCCATAGTGGGAAAATAATTGAGTTCCTACTCAAATGAGATTTTATCTTCTTCCAATTACTCATCTTTTTCTTTGTATTAATCCGATTTTGTCTTACTTATTTCTTATATCTTAATTTTTCAAGATGTATGATCCCAAATGGCTCAATATTTAATTCATCCTCCTTTTTGAAATCTATTATAAAGGACTCCATATCCTTATCTTCTATACCTACACATTAAAAACTAAAATCATAATTATTTTTAAAAACTTGAGGCAATATTGCCTCTCCAATGGATATCATCTTCCTTGGTACTCATTATCCAACTCTTATATCAACATATTCTTGAGTTAAGAGATTCAATAGCTCCAGTTTAGCTTCTTCAATAGCTCCCTCATATCCTATGAGGCGTAATGAGTTTTATCCTTTCATGAGTTATTTCCAAATCAACTTATCTTCTTGACTATATTTTGTCACTTCTTAATTTGCAACCTTGTCTTCTCCTTCAAAAAGTACTAGAACTTGCACCATAGTATTTTTTTGGCCTTTAATTCATTAGGCATCAACTTAGACACCTATTCTTATTTATATTTAGGCTATATGAGAACTTGATTAAGTCCTTAAACTTCACATTCACTTTCCATAAATCTACATAATGATTCAAATACTTCTTTATGAAAAACATCTTCATATATTTGTAGATTTAGATAAACATTATTAAAATAAAATATTAAAAACAAAAAATTCATGCCATACATCCTCTTCAAGTTCTCTTTGAATCATAAATCATCCTTGTATGTTTCCAATGAAACATTGCGCTTATTGAGAGTTTTCTTCTCCAAGCATCTCTCTTTCCTTTGGGTAGCTTATTTCTACATCTTCACATTTTTTTGTCATGTCAATCTCTCCTTAAACATAGACATATTTTTCATGTATATATTATTTCAAAATTTCAGACTTTATAACCTGAAATTGGATTTATTATTCATCAATCTTCTCACTTGTATACACACATGAAAAGAAATTATCATATAATGCCCTCAAATTGAAATTTTTCTTTATCTATTTTCTCACTTGCATACACACATGAAAATAAATTATCATATTTAAAAATTTGAGGCTTCATTACCTCTTTCCTTTTCATCTTAGTGAGAGCATATTTCCTGAACAAGTTAGTAGATAATTACAAATACACAAAATAAACTATGAAAATAAATAATATATTAATTTAAATAAGCAGAACTAGATTACCATAGCTGAATTATGGAATCATTGGAATATTTGAGGGGGGAAAATACTTTGATTAATATAAATTTAATTTAATTTGTGGATGACTTAATTGGCCTCAAAACCTAATTATATACTAGGTCTAATCTAAACAACTACTACTTCCTATGAATGTGGTATATAATAAAATGCTTACAAGATGATTTACAAAGCATATGCATCCATAGAAACTAATATACTAAAAACGTAAAGAGAAGGGGTAGTACATGCTCCTAACATCCCCTCCCTCTTAGAAAAATCTTTGTCCTTGAAGCTTTAGATGTGAGAACTGGTGCTAAATCAGAAATAATGGTTCCCATGTTACATCCTCTGGTTGCATTCTGTACCACTGAATTAATACCTCTGTGATGGAGTGGGAGTGAAGTTGGCATATGTGCTTGTACAAGATGGCCTCTAGATAAATAAGGATGGATCTTTCATTATCAAGTTATGGTAAAATAGTTTACACTCTAATGTTTGTTACAAGAACTTTCTTTAAATAAGAGACATGAAATAATAGGTGAACTCAGGAAGAATGTGGGATCTCCAAATTATAAGAAACCAAACAAATATTATGGAGAAACTTATATGGACCATAGAACATGGGATCCAACTTATGACACCCTTTGAGTTTCATGTATGATTGATTATATGGTTGCAGGTGAACAAATAAGATCACCTACTTGAAAAGTGCACTCAAAATGGTGTTGATTAGCCTGCTGCTTCATTATATTTTGTGTTATATAAATATTGTCATATAGGATGTTGAGGATATAATATCGAATTTAGAGAATCATGTTGACTGCTTGAACTGATGAACTACTAGGGGTATATGGAAAGAACAATGGTGGTGACCTTAAACCACTTCATATGGAGTCATTTTAGTTAAAGTGTGGTAGGAGGTATTGTACCACCATTTAGAGAGAGGGAACCACTTTTAACACTAATGTTATCATTATAAGGTGAAGAAATGAAGGAAAATTTCCAAGCATTTACCGAGAATTTTAGCCTAGCCATCCATTTGTGGATGATACCTGGAAGTCATCTTTAGTTGGGTGCCAGTGTTTTGAAATAGTTCTATCCAAAAATCGCTGGTGAAGGATACATCAAAATTTGAGACAATGGAAGAAGGAATCCTATGAAGATGGAAAAATTGGTCCAAAAACAATTTGGGCAACTATGGAGGTGGTATAGGGATGGTTAAGGGCACAAAAATGACTATATTTGGAGAGGCGATCAAACACAACCAAGATCACTATTTTTACTCCATATTTAAGGAGCCCCTCAATGAAATACATAGAGATATATATCTAAATCCTCATAGAGATGGGTAAGGGTTTGAGAAACCTAAGAATGAGTGTTGTTTCACCCTTCTTGTGTTGATAAATATTATATTTAACCACCATCTGTTGAATTACCTTTTTCGTTCCCTTTTAAAAGAAGTTACATTTTGCCTAACTATAAGTTTTAAGAAATCTTGAGTGCCATGTGGATGGAAAAATATAAAGTTCATAGAATATAGATTACTAAAGATCTGTGCTCTGTGGAAGCACCAAATGGCCCTTATATCATAAAGAAACACCATCCTAAGAATAATGCAATACTATAAAGGGGTTAGTGGCCAACTATTGAATGATTTGAGATAATAAAGAGTCATTAACATACCCTTGATGTATAATGTCCAACCAATTTAGAATAGGCATGAAAATAGCTAAAAAGGAAGATTGGTCTACAAATGTGTGAGACAGAGCATTAACCACAAAATTTTCCTTACCCTTATTGTAAGTGATCTCATAGTCATAACCCGTTAGTTTTTTGACCCATTTATATTGTGATGGGGTAGAGACCTATTGTTCTAGGAAATATTTCAGATTTTGGTGATCAATTTTGATGGAAAAATGATTCCCCAGTAAGTATGCCCACCACTTATGTACTGCATTCAAAATGGCCATCATTTCCATATCATAAGTAGAGAATGCTAAATTATTGTTAGAAAGGGCTTTGCTAGTGAACGTAATGGGGCCTCCTTCTTGGAGTAAAACAACACCAAGTCCATTACCATAAGCATTACTCTTGATAGTGAAGATCTTGGTAAAATATGGCATAGCTAGAATAAGTGTAGTATACATAGCTTGTTTTAATTCTTCAAATGCACAATTAGTAGCTTGTGTCCATGTAAAAGCATCCTTTTTCAACATAGCTATTAGTGGAGATGAAATATTCTCATATTCCTTGACAAAATTGTGATAGTATCCATTCAGTCCCAGAAAACCATGGAGGCTCTTAAGTATATGAGGACGTGGTCAATTTATCATGGCTGATATTATTTTGGGATCCACGTAAACCCCTTGGGCTAAAACAATATGCTCAAGATACTCCATTTAGTCTTAGCTAAAATCACATTTAGATTGTTTTGCACATAGATGATGATTAAAGATAAGTTGCATTGTAAGATATAGATGTTGGAGATGATTAGATCATGTTTTAATATAGATGAGGATATCATAAAAGAAGACCATAATGAATTTATATAGGTTGGGCCAAAATATTTTATTCATCAATGCCTACAATTTTGAAGGAGCAATAGTGAGGCCAAGGGGCATGACCAAAAATCCACTGTGGCTATCATGCATGTAGAAAGCTATCTTAAGGATATCATCCTCATGACGATGGATCTAGTGATATCCAGAGTGGAGATCCAACTTGGAGAAAAACTGAGTGCCATGAAGCTCATCAATAATAGGGATTAGGAACTTATCCTTGATTGTGATGTGATTGGAAATCAATGCAGAGGTACCATCACCCATCATTTTTTAGACAAGGAAAAATAGAGAAGAATATGGGATAGGACTAGGGTGATTAATGCCTTGCTTCAGTAAGTCTTGAATGAGTATCTCAATCTCGATATTTATTAAAGACATATGCATACCTATGCATAGCAGTTTGTAGATCATAAGTAGTGGAGACCATTGATGGTTGTATTTTAATGGAATGGAGTTGGGAAATGATGCTATGTGAATTATTTTTAAGAAGTTTTTCCATGCAATGTAAACTTATGACGCTGAGAAATCCTAGTTGTAAGCCTTTCAATGTGTGTTTTTTCCCATTGTCTGAAAACTACATTTAAAGTTTAGCAAAATCCTATAAGATGGGTCTAAGTGTGCATAACCATTGGGATCCCAAAACAACATCACATCCACTTAAGGGCAAGGCAAACATGTCAAATTACAAGTTATAATCTACAATAGAGATACATACATTATGACACTTCCCTTTACAAGCTAATGTGCCCCCATTGGTAATCATGACTTCAAAATTAGAGTAAGGATGGATAAAACAATTAGCCTATTTGATGATCTGAGGGTCATTAAAGTTATGAGTGCTACTAGAATCAATGAGGATTGTAAGAGGGATCTTATTGAAGTAACCTCTGACTTGTATGGTTTATGGGGTGGTGACTCCTGCTAAGGCATGGAGAGAGATCTCTAGTTTATCTTCCTAAGAAGTAGGTTCCACAATCGACTAAGCTTCTTCTAGATCATCTACTATATCTTGAGCATTTTCCCAAACTTCAGTTTTAGGCAGAGGGTCCACATTTAGTAGGTAGATATTTTTATTGACACATCAATGTCTTTGAGTGAATTTTTCATCATAATTATAACATATTGCTTTTTCTTTATGTGCCCACATCTCTACTTTAGTCAAATGCTTGATAGGAGTGGTTCAGGGGGTTGACATTATGTGAAATCATTGTGGATTTGTACTTATAAATGGATCAAAATTGGATTTGGATCATTGCTAAGCTGTGATCTTATCCTATGCCAACTTAACCAACCTAGGGATTCCATCATCATGTTGAATGGAACATTTTGACCTCATATCAAATTGTATACTTTAGTTTATTGAAAAAACAACTCTTAAAGAATTTATTGGACAATCCCTCTATGTGATTGACCAGTTTTCAAATTTTATTTGATATTCTTGCATGGTTATTATTTGGAAAAGTTTAGTGAGTGTTCTGGAGAAGTCATCAAAAGCACTAGGGATAAACTATTACAAAATGAGGGTGTAAAAATCAGTCAATATTGGCTCATCATGAGCCTTGATATACCAATGATACCATTGAAGGGATTCATGTTCTAAGTGAAGGGATGCATTAAGGATTTTATTATCATCAAAAGTATTATAAATACTAAAATATTAATTTATCCAATAGATCCATCCAGTCAAATTTGCACCATTGAATCAAGGAAAATTAAGCTTCAACCCAAAAAAAAGTGCTAGAAGAAGAAAACCTAGTGTCTGAAGAGGAGTATGGATGCCATCTATTATTTAAGGTGGTATGTTGAAGATTGAGGCCAAGAATTTTTTCATCAAGATCTTTGATTTAGGTATTGAGGGTGGAAATTTCATCCTCTATATTTTTACTCCTATTCAGGTTACTACCATGGCCAGAATAAGAGTTTTTTTTCAATGGGTAGGAAAACTATAGTTAAGACATGTTTTGTAAGGAATTTTTTTAATTTAGGTGAAATTGAAAGGGGTAAAGGGTTTTTTACTAATTTTTTTGCATAGTGTGAGTATGATTAATGAATGCAAGGGCAATTTCAAAAGTTAAAATGGAAAAATTGGAAAATTTATGAAAGAGGGATAAAGAAGCAGAAAAGGGAGATGAACACTATGGAAAAATTTCAAGGAAAATAGGCAAAAACAAAAGAAGTTATGATAAAACTTGAATAAAGGAAAAATTGAGATTTGTATGTATTAGGAGTGGAATCAAGATATGGGACCTCAAGGAATAAATTGTGGAGAATGGAATTTCAAGTGTTGGATAAAGTTTGAGGATCAATGGGAATATAGATGGAAAAATATGGAAAAAAGTGAAAAAAATTTTACTCTTTTTAGTTTTTGGTTTTCATCAAATGTCTAGCTTCAAGTCCTATAAGAGTCTTCTAATACTCTGCTGATATTTTTTTGAATTTGATAAGATGAAGATTTTTTGGTTTCTAGTTTCTATTAAATGTCTGGCTATAAATCCTCTGAGAGTCTTCTAATATTATGTTGATAGTTTTTTGAAACTGATAGGATGAAGATTGGCCCTAGGTTTTAATGGTTTCCTAAATGTTTTTAGAAATATCTGTGACCACCAATGTTACCTGAATGAGTACTACTCTCCATAAAATTTTTAGCCATGAATTGACCTCTAAACGATAGCCCTTGGTTTTATTCATAGGTGGGAACTAATCAATCAAGAAGGAGCCATTGCCCATTTCAATGGTATGTCCTCTCAATGGGCTATATAATTTAGGGTTCTTATGGTATTCCTCATAATGAGTTTTAGGGATTTCACCCAAGCACTTACCACAATTATATGGAAAAGTTTTTACCTTGATATGAAATAGAAAATATGAGCTATAGTAGAAAATAAATGATAATACAACCTAGCAAAAGATCACAATATTTAATGATGACCTGTTACCAAAATGAAATTGAAGATATAGACTATGGCACGAAAGGGTTGAAAATGGATATGTTGCCACTTTCTGATCAGGAGGGTCCTGTTATAACAAGGTGAGACCATATGGTGGGCAACAAATTTTTTTTCCCTAGAAAGTGATCTGATAATAGATGAGAGTATCCTTCCTAAACAATTTAGCAGATAATTATAAATACACAAAATAAAATATGAAAATCAACAAACTATTAAATCAAATAATCAGAACTAAATTACAATAGTTGAATTATAGAATCATTGGCCTCTTCAAGGGGTCAACCTCCTTTAAGCAAGCTCAATTTAATAAAATTTATGGATGCCTTCATTGGAATAAAAAATTACTTATATACTAATTCTAATCTAAATAATTACTAATTCCCATGAATGTGGGATAAAATGAAATGCAATTACAAAGCATATGCATCCATAACAACTAATATACTAACAAAGTAAAGATAAGGGGTAGTATGGGTTCTTAACACTTAGGATGCCTTATAAATATCCTTAGATACTCTTTCAACTTATTGGCTTCTTGATTCCTTTGACTCTTGTCAATGATCTCTTTGAGAGGCCACTTAACCATTGTCTTAACACTTATGAATAATTTTTTACTTTATTTCTTCCAAGTGTTGTGTCATACCTACCAAGATCATCTTCATTTAAATTATTTCTCTTTCCATACCTATATATCTCTTCATAAAATATTATTTCATATTTTTATGGAAACCCCCTTCATTTAATCCATTTATTAACCTTCTCACTTTAGTCCTCACTATGCCTTTTCTTCTTCAGTAATTCTATCTTGAATTTTTAGCACCTCACCTAGGCTCCTTTTCTCCACACCTAGTCTTTCAATACAACCTCTAGTATTTTGTTCTGGACTCAGTCTTTCTCTTTTATGTTATTTTTTTATCTTTATTTTGAGATTCTACCAGTTTTATCTTATTTTCAAGCCTCTATGGCTTTAGGGCTTCCTCTTGCCATTTCACTTATTTTGTGTTTTTCTCAACTAAATGTTTTAAATAATCTTTCTCTACCTCTCTCTTATCAATAATTATCAAGTTTTCCAATCTTTTTCACTTTTTACCTAAAAAATTATTATTAATACAAATTTAAAAACTATTATCACTGTAAATTTATGTAAAAATAGAGAGATTATTCTAAGCTCTGATACCAAAATTGATGAAATTCTTATAGTTACATTCACAACCCATAGTTGTGTGTGTTCCACTCATAGTGGAATGACTAGATTATACACTAAACACATGTGTACATAATTAAGAATCTAATTATGCTCCAAACATATGTGTACACTATTAAGTCCTGAGTAAGCTTAAAGTGAAGAAGTGTGAAAGGAACCCAAAGGTAAAACCAGTTTGGATGAGAACCCTTTTCACACTAGTACCCACTTATTAGAGTTGTTTTTGATCTATAGTTAGATTGATTTGATCTATTTTAGACTTTATTGTATTCTATATTAAAATTTTATGTTTAGTTAACTAATCAAATTTAAAATGTTGAGTAAAGTTAAAAATAACTCAGTTAGTTATAACCTATTTTGTAATTATTCCCAAGAGATAACTTTATATCAAAGTCATAACATAAAGGGTGGAACACACTAGGTATTGAAGAACTCTAAGTTATTCAAGTTTCATCTTAATTCTATCTATATAAATAATCTCTGAGGTTAAATAATTATTTATAGATATATAAAATAACACATTCTCTAATTTTTAAGTAACCCGCTTGATTAGTGTAGGTATATCAAGGTTTCTTATTTGGTTTATAGATTGATTATATGAAGTCTATCAGGTCTAATATATTTTGATGATTACATCAACTTGGTCTTATGAGTATAATATTGTGTACTTGACCCAAAAAATGATGAATACCTCACTTAATGAAATATTTTTTTATCTCTCAATTGTAAGTAATTTTCTACTAAAGACTGTTTGTATTGAAAACATTTTTCTCAATTAAAAATTCTTTAAATTTTTTGCTAAGATGACTCTAATTTAGACTCGCATTTTTTATTATTATTATTATTATTATTATTATTATTATTATTATTATTATTATTTATTATTATTATTATTATTATTATTATTATTATTATAATATATTTTTTGATTTCTCTCTTATATTTAGAATTGAATCTTAGATGTTTTTATTTTATTGTGTCCTTCATTTGAATTTATTTAACTTAAGTTTATTACTTTATTTCAATACTATTTTTTATTTAATTTAATTTATGTTTTCTTCTTAGTTTAAATTACATTTTTTAAAGTCTTTTATAATCAAGACCTTTATTTTTTTTCATTTTTTGTTTCAGAATTAAGATTAGAATTTAGCTCAATTACTTAGTATAATTTAATTAATTTAGCTATATTATATATTAGATATATATTTTTTGTTTATTTTATATTTATATTTGTTTTTAGATTAGTCTTATTAGATATTTTGCTTTTTTATGTTTAGAATATATTAAGTTATAGTATTTGTTGATTGTTTATTTCTTGTAGGTTGTTTCTTATTTCGTTATAGTTTATAATTAGTTCTTTCTTGATAGGTAGCTTGTTTGTGTTCTTTAATTATGTTTGTTTTTATTTTTATCTCATGATTTGGTATTCATTTTTAGTTATTCTATTTATGGTTTGGTTATTTTTATTTATTTTATTTATATCTATTTTGAGCCTAAAAGAGATATTAGAGAGTTACAAGCAATTGATTAAAATATAATTACTAAATATTAGAGATATTTACTTCAAGAAATTGTCTAATTAATAGACTTTCTCTATCTAATTAATTCCTTTATTTGATATTCAAGTGATAATTTGTAAACATTAATTGAACACTTTAAAAATATTTGACTTTCTCCTTTTTCACAAATCATTTTAAAATAACCCTTCGACACATATTTGGAATTAATTTTATTCCTGAGACCATTACTATTATAGTGGTACTATTCCACCTTAACATTCATGATAGGTGAAAGGGTTGATTCATTGGTGTGAGATTTTTCAACACCAACAAATTTAGTAAGTCCACTAGGGAGACTAATTTTCAATAATCTTATTTTATTTTATGATTTATATTTGTTTTTTCATGACCATTTGAGGTATAACTCCAATCATATAAACTTTTATTGATATTGTTGATGATCAAGTTGATGTTATTTTTAATCTAACTCATTTTATGTGGTATAATAGACCTTACAATTTACCTTGAATAATTGAGATTGAAAATAAGGAAGAAAAAGATGAAATTTTTTATGATATATAAGTGAAACTTACACAAGAAACATAATATAATAATTTAAGAAACTAACTGATCGGTTAGGAAAAAAGGAGAGCGAATCTTGCTTACTAATCCTCAACCCATAGTTTGTTTTCTTTTTGATTATTTTAATCTTAAAGAATATATTTTCCATAATGATATTAATACTAATATATAGTCAAATCAACCATGTAAAGTAGTGGAATTTATTAAAAATTCTAATGAAATAACAAGAACCACAACTTCAATAGGTACAATAGAGAGTTTGAGACTTGATTCTAGGTCTCCAGAACAATATAAATGAGGCTAAAGTCATTGATAATGAGGTAGATTATGACAATGATTTTTATCAAACTTTAGTGAATCCTTGGATTCATAGGAATTCTATTAATATTATTGATAATCTAGGCAAACTTCTTTTGTTAAAAAGACTTAGTATTCCTAATTTTTTTTAGAAGCCTAGGTGAGTCATGGGGGGATCATTTGGATGCCTTCAAATTGATCTATGCCACTATAGTTATTGTGAATGAAAATTTGTATCATAGAGTTCTCTTACAAATATTAGAGGGTAAAGCTTATCAATATTTTATTAGTTTTCCTTCTAGTGTTAATAGTACTTGGAATGATATAGAGGAATGGTTGGAACTTTGCTTTGTAAAAATTAAACAAGATTTATATTTAGTTAATGATTTAGTTAATGTCCCTATTTATCTAGGAGAAACATTTTAATGATTCATAATTAGATCTACTAGATTGACAAAAGTTTTCATTTGATGTTTGACCTTCAAAAATATTATCAAGATTATATTTTTGTAATGCTTTGATTTTAAAGTATAAAATGAATTTAGAAGATAAAGATATTATAGATTATAATGAAATTATAAGTTTTGGTATTAAATATGAAAATAAATTAAAATGTGTTGGTTTTAATGAAAAAACTATAATAGGTTTAAATTTTGATACTACATAAATCATAAATATATAAGTTTTAAGTCCACTATTGTAATGTATGAAAATTATATCACGATCTTGTTACTTGTATAGTTGTGCAAAAATTTGACATATATATTCAAGGAAAAGATAATATCTCGATTGATATTGTTGATAATATAAACATGTGTGGATCTAATGAATCATTTGATGACATTAAAATCACAAATTCTTATACTATTAATACTAGACAAAGAGATTAATCTAATCAAAATAATAATTCTAACATAAATAATACTAAGTATTCTACTAAAAATCATGATAAATACAAAGGTACGTAAAATAATGTTGCATCTAATAATATTGTAATTAGTTCCTAATAAAATAATCCTTTGTCAACTGGTTTTAATATTTAATATCCTCCTTATAATCCCAAAAACTAAACTCATATACACCATCAAGATGTTGGAGATTATATTATTATAAATTATTTAGCTACTACTAAATCATGTTTTTATTATTATTACAAGCTGTTGGTTTACCTAGTTAGCATAGTAAAATTAATGAAGCCATTAAAATTCTAAATTCTAAGGATGTATGGATTTCAAGAAGAAATAAAGAATAATGAACAATCTCAATTTGATCTTTTTTATTAGATTTATGACCTATCTATTGATTATATACCTAATTTTTATGTATCAATAAAAATTACTAATAAGACTATCCATAACTATGTTTTGGATACTAGTGCTTCAAAGAATATAATGCTTGATCAATTGGGCATCGACTATGAAACTTACTAGTTTTAATTCATGACAAACTAAGATTTGTTGTAAGTTTCATAATATTATTATTATCAATAATTGTTTAAGATGAAAAAAAATATATGCATGACCAATGTTCAGCTATTAGATATTCTTAATAATTATGATATATTTTTAAGAATAGATTGGTAAAAAAAATTAGTGCTTTTGTGTGAAAATATAAAACTTGGGTTCTGGTGGTAATGAGAATGCTTTTATACAAAGAGAATAATTGTTTAATAATCCTATTGATTTCATACCTCCTATTGTATCTTACATGAAAACTTGAATTGGTACTTGTGAGTTGTTAATCTTAGATGAACCTAAAAAATAACAAGAAAATACTATTTTTAGAGATAGTTTATGGTCATTATATTTTGATGGGGAATGTTTGGAACATGGGGGTGGTGATGGAATATATTTAATTTATCTTGTTGGTATAATATTTTATTACACTTATAAATAACCATTTGATAATACTAATAACACAATAAAATTTGAAGCATTAAGTTTATGTTTAGAAAAAATAATTAAAATTAATATTAAACAATTAGAAGTCTTTGGTGATTTAGAGTTAGTTATTAGGCAAGTTATGCAATTTTATAAAAATAATCAAACTCACCTACATAGGTACACTCAAAAGGTTTGGGCTAAGCTAGAAAAAAATTAAGCCTTTAATATGACTCATATACTTCGATAATTTAATGTGCAAGCTGATAAGCTTACCATTTTTATTTCTAATCTCACTCTACATGAAAATGAGCCAAATGTTGATTTCTTATTTTCTAAAAATTTTAGATCCAAAATTCTTGATGATAATGAAAATTGGCCTAGTTTTAGTTGTGATCAACATATTTATTCTTTCTTAAAAGAAATTATTTTGATTATGTACTAAATTATGGAGATTATATATAGCTAAGTACTAATAAATTTCTTGCTAGTTTAGCAAGCCTAGAATCAATGTTCAATTTGAATAATCAACTAATATTTCATGAATTGAAGAACCTTCTAGGATAATAATTGGTGAAACTATTCCTATCAACATTAGAACTAAATAAAATCCTAAATTTATCTATTTTAAAATATAGTATGCATGATGAAAATGTTAAATTTATTAAAATCTTTAATGAATTTAATGATATTTTTGCTTGACCTTATAAATACCTAAAAGGTTATGATAAAAATATAATTAGAAAAGATATTCATATAAATATTAGTATAAGACCTATTAGGCAAAAGATAAGAACAATAAACCCTTTGTTGGAAGACGCCATCAATAAAGAGATTAATAAAATTATTGATAGTGGTGTCATTTTTACCAATAATTTATTCTGATTGGGTAGATAATTTAGTACTTGTGTGTAATAAAAATGTTGATAGTATATTGTGTGTATATTTAAAAGATTTAAAGCCTAGTATTAAAAAATATTTCCCTCTTCCTAGCATTGATTAAATATTACATCAAGTTGTAGGGTCTCAAATAATGTCTTTACTTGATGGAATTTTAGTTATCATCAAATATTTTTCAATCTAGATGAAGGGAATACGATAAAATTTACTAATCATAGAGAAACATTTGTTTTTAATAGGATGTCTTTTGGTCTCATGAATGTAAGTGTCACTTTACAAAGAGATATGCATGTGGATTTTAAAGACTTAATTGGCATAGTCATTCAAGTTTACCTAGACAATCTTACTATTGATTTGAAAAAGATAAATAAATATGTGGATCATCTTCGTGAAGTTTTCACAAGATGTAGGAAATATAGTATTTCTCTTAATCCCAATAAATCTATCTTTGGTGTTATCGATGCTAAATTATTGGGACATAAAATTTCAAAAATGGTATTTATGTTGATCCTAAATGTTTTCAATCAATTAAAGAGATTCCACTACCCAAAGACCAATCTGGTATTAGGTCTTTTTTTTCCAGAATAAATTTTGTTCGTAAGTTTATATCAAATTTTGTTGATAAATCAAATACATTAAAAATTATGTTAAATAAAAACTATTTATATGTATGGGATTTAAGGGTAAATTATACTTTTAATAATATTAATAATAACATTGCACATGCTACTATACTTTCAAAACCCGATTTGACTAAACCTTTTATTCTTTATGTGAATTCAACTAATAAATCCATAGGTGATGTATCACTCAAAATTATGAAAATAATGAAGAAAAATGTATTTTCTATATGAGCCAATTCTTAAAAGATATGAAAACTAGGTATCTGCTAATTGAAAAAATTATTTTTTACTAGTTTCTTCTTTGATCATGTTTTATTATCTATTGATGGGAAATACAATTATTTAAATTTCTAATGTACCTATCCTTTCTTACCTATTAAAACAACCAACTATTTATGGAAGGTTAACAAAGTGGATTTTGAGGATTCAAGAATTTAATCTTAAATTTGAAACATTCAAAATAATAAAAAGAAATGATTTGATAAAACATTTGGCTTAAAATGTGAAACAACCCCCAAAAAAATTCTAGAGTTGCTAAATTAGAGTACATAATAGCACTACATGCATGGACCCGCACAAAACTAAGGTCATGGGACAATAAACTATTGATTTCACACTCATGTAATTTCAACCATCATCCTATTAAGTGGTAGTAAACACATAACTAGGGTTACCACATCATCAAAGGGTTCCATAAGAGATCTCTTCATAAAAAGAGAAGATATAGTTTGGGGTGTATTGGTGTGTGAACACACACAAATATACATCAAACTCTATATTCAGAGAAGGAATGCCTCTTAGGACTATTTAGTGGTCTGATAGTGCTACTTAAGCATATTGGTCTCCTAAGAGAATATGGTTGAAGGTTCAGAGGATAAAACCATCCCTTCATGAATCCACCATAATGGTTAATAGAGCAGCCATGAAAAATCAATATATTACTCCAGAGTCCAATTCAAGTTGAACCTTATCATAATTGAGGATGGTAATAGAATCAATTAGGTGAACATACACTTACCATGATTTTAATAGCTATAACATTTAGAAACACATATAAGCACATTATGTACTAGAATATCCATTTATTAGGAAGAAGAATCATAAACATAAATATATCATAAGGTTACACATTGGTTTTCTTTTAGAGACACTAGCCAGGTCCTTTGTTTGTTAACCAATGGTTCATCGATAACATAATTGGTGACATTATTCCATATAATGGGCTTACCTCTATATAAATGAGGTTGTTCAAAACAAGATTTTTCATAATTAATGTCATATATCAAGGACAACTATAATTCACATGATGGGCAAAAAGGACAATATTTCAATCCTTGACATATTATAAGATATGATCAATTTCTGCCATGAAAATAAAATAATAGGGATTCAAAGGCATCATTCTTAAAATCATGATATAATGCATAGCTTAGCAAAACTATTATCTTTTAAATATGTACCAAGAGCGAACATGGAAATGTCAATAGGTGCACAAAGAACAATGAAATTCCCATTAAGGAATACATGTCTTCATTACACTGATTGATAATCCACATTCTCAATTTCATTTATTTAGGTAATTTAAATACATAATAAATTATAACTATGGTGTTTTTACCAGTAACCACCAGGTATTCATGCCAAGACAATATCAAAAATGACCTAATACAAATTTTTAAAACATCATATACATTACCAAATAAGAATAATAGCATATAAATTTTCTAGAACATATATTTCAATCCAACAAAGAATGGAATGGATATTATCATTAATTTAATGGATAATTAAAATTATTTTAGTTATCAAATTTCCTCAATCCATCATAAGGAATATTTCTAAATCCATTAAAATTAAAAGAAGATATCAATATTAGAATGATGCTTTTACAACTCAGCATATGCCTCACAACCCATGTAAGCCTAGATCAAAGAAGGGTCTTCTCCATAATGGACCAAATAATTTGTTAGCAACTACGTATGACAAATTATTGGATGTATCCAACCTTTCATGGGCACCCACATTATGCAAAATAACCTTATTAACTTGTTGTCAACACTTTAAACAACCATTAATTCTATAACATAAATTAAATGTTCTTCATTTCATACATAAACATAATGAAAGCTTCTAAATGAAATAATAAGATTACAACCATTATTTAAAACAATAACCTCTAGCTGAACTTAATACTTTTAAATCATTTCCAAATCTTATCATTCAATCCTCAACAATTTTATCATTTGTAAATCACTTTCATGTATTTGATTGATCATGAAATAATATGTACTCAAGGTAAAAAAGTAATATTGTAATACCCATTAAGGAAGAAGACAAAACTTCTTATTTGATACCCAAATCCTTTAGATGAAAAACATGATGTATATACTATTCATGAATCAAGAAGAGTATTATATATTAAATATATTAAATTCTTTAAGATTAGGATTATATAGATTTGAATTCATATAATTATTGTTGATTTCAACCTGTGTTGGTATTTGATAATGATTGTGGTTTGGTTGATTTTTAGGGTTCTGGACATATGGAAATCTATCTATAAATATTGGTATATAAACATGAAATGAAATTTCAATATATAAAGTTTGACCTTGAATAACATTTCTATTTATTTCAATATATTAAAATGTTTGGTTAGACCATAAATTCAAATAATTCTAGCATAAATTCTTGGGGTTAGGGTGATCATCATCATAGTGAGGACACTCCATGGAGTAATTCTCGAGGACAATTACTTCATGTGCATAGGGGTACTCATGATTTTCCTAGGCCATTTAATCATGAAATCCAAGTGTCTATTAATTTTGATGCTACTGATCCTAATTTTTGGAATGTTCTTGACTCATTACCACATAGTTATTTATCATTTCAGGGTATTCAAGGTTTGAGAGGAGCATATGGGATATATCATCCTCAAAAATGAGGTACCCTAAGTGAATCTTCTCAACACATGCATACTAGTTTTTAATCTATTAAAAACAACACTCCAACACCTCTACATATTAAAAATGTTCTTGATATGACTACAAAATTAAACCCTCATGCTCTTATTCCAATCAATACCATACTTCCCTCATGTGAGCCTGAAAATAGACTTGAAAATTGAACTAAATTGTCTCTTGATCAGTTTGTACCATGTAAACCTAAATTTGATAGGTCTTATCCCTCTAGTGGAAAATGTGTAATCAACCCTTCAAAATTAACCCTGTTAATAATGATGGCTGAAAATATTAAATTATAAGTAGATGATGTTGAACACACTAAGTTGATAAATATTTCTGCCACATAAATGTGGTATATTGAACATTTGATTGATAAGGGTTTCCCTTTGATGGAACTAGTTTCAAATTCATATGATGAATAAAATATTATTTAATTCATGTTTTGGTTGATACGTTCTACTTTGATTCATAGTTGATGACACTTTAATATTTTGATGTGTGGACATATATAGATGATTTTGGTAGTTTTGGTAGATGTGACATTACTCTTATGTAAAATGAAATGTTTGACTATTGAAATTTATGTAAATGTTCATGGTATTTAACATTTTAAGTATTTAATTATTAATACTTATTATAAATTCCATGTTTATTTTGATTGTATTCTTATGAGTCATGGCCCCCCACCTATTAGAGTTATTTTTTGATTCATTATTAAATTGATTTGATCTATTTTGGACTTGATTAAAGTCTACATTAAAAGTTTAAGTTTAGTTAACTAATCAAATTTAAAAACTTGATTAAATTTAAAAGTAATTAATCTATAAGTTAGTTATAACTTATTTTGTAACTATTTTGAACTGATAAATTTATAAATAGATCAAAGTCATAATGCAAAGGAAGGAACATAACATGTATTGAATAACTCTATGTTATTCAAGTTTTATCTTACTTCTCTATGCACACAGTCTATGAAATTAAATATTTATTTGTAGATATATCATACAATACATTCTATGATGGTTAAGTAACCTACTTGATTAAAACATGTATATATAGGTTTCTTGTTTAGTTTATAAATTAATTATCTAAATATATCAGGCCTACTATCTTTTGATGATTACATTAATAGATTCATATGAGTATAATATCATGTACTTTATCTAAAAAATGATGAATAGTTTGCTTAGTGAAATATTTTTTAATCTCTCAATTATAATTAATTGTCTATTGAAGATCGTTTATACTAAAATTTTATTTCTCAAATAATTAAAAAAAAATTATGCTAAGATGACTCTATTTTAGACTTGCATTTATTTTAATTTTATTATTAGATTTAATTTAATTTATTTCTTAGATTATAAATGAATCTCAAATATTTTTATTGTATTGTATCTTTAGTTTAAAGTTCTATTACTTAAGTTTGTTACTCTTGTTAAGTACTATCTTTTATTTAATTTCATTTATGTTTTCATCTTAGTTTAAATTTCATTACTTGTGAAGTATTTTATAATTAAAATTTTTATTTGTATACATTTATTTATTTCATATTTTAGATTGAAATTTAGTTCAATTACTTAGTTTAATTTTACTAGTTATATTATGTTATAGATTAGATTTATATTGTTTGTTTATTTTATAATAGTCTTCTTATATATTTTGATTTAATAGGTTTATATTATATTAATTTATAGTGTTTATTGATTATTTGTTTCTTTTAGGTTGTTTTTTAATTCTTTATAGTTTATACTAAGGTCTTTCTTTATAAGTAGCTTAATTATGTTTGTTTTTATTTATATATTACTATTTGGTATTCATTTTCAATTATTCTATTTATCATTTAGTTATTTTTGTTTCTTTTATTTAGATCTATTTTTAAACTAAAATAGATATTAAAGTTTTAGAAGCAATTGATTAAAACATAATTACTAAGGATCAAAGATATTTCCTTCAAGATATTTTTTAATAGATAGGATTTCTCTTTTGGATAGGTTATATTATATAACTGTAATATGATTCCTTTATTTGATATTCAAGTTATATTTAATTTTTTAACAGTAAGTGAACATCACATAAATATCTGACTTGCTCCTTTTTCATAAATCATTTAAAAAACCCCTTCTCTACATATTTAGAATTAATTTTATTCCTTATACCCTTATTATTAGGCTAGTATAATTATACCTTAACTTTTTTGATAGATAAAAGGGTTGATTTATTGTTGTGATATTTTCACCATAAAAAATATCCACATTTGACTTTAGTATGGAAGCCAAATTTTCAACACTTAGTTAGTCCATAACCCCATCCTGTAATGGATCCCTAAAAATTATCTCCACTCCTATGGTATGGGGGATCATCCTACAAGATCAAAAATTATCATGTGACACACGAAAACTATATGGGATCATATACATCAAGACATAGATCATGTATCCAATAACTAATCTCAATATGCCAAAGTTCTACCCCAACATCTAGACATCTTCCAAAAATATTTTATGATTAGTAAAATATATATCAATCAAGTATTTGATGAAAGTCCATCATCCCACCTTTGATAAAATAGGCTATACTAATCCATGTATTATCATAAATATATAGATGAACCTAACCACCATGAGGCATCCACAAAGGTCAAATCACTTATAGACCCAATAATGTTAATAAGTGGTTGATCCCAATCCTTCCCCACACATCCTATAAAGTAACTATCATATATAATTTTATAATCAATAAAGTTCATGTATTTGAGTCTCAATGCTTAGCTAAGGTAGTCATCATATGTATATCATATGAAATCAATGTTAGTCACATAACATTCCTAGGATCAGTTGTATCATATGTATACCTCTTATCATTAGTCAATTGAAACACACATATAATATCCATTGTGTGGTACTGTCTATACTTGTAGGACCATATATTAGCTTACAATAAAAAAATTATAAATCCAAAATTAGAAATATAACAAAAAAATAACAAAAATACTCAAACATAACAAATATATATATATAAAATATAATAGAATAATAGTTAGGTAGATAAGTCTGTAGACTTGTCTAATTTGAACCAGATAAGTCTGTGAACAAGTTTGCACCTAACCTAAAAAACTTAGGGAAGAGATTAGACATGACTATTGCTAATAAGATATGACTGTAAAGACTCAATAAATAAATTAAAATATATAAAAATGATAAAATTATAAGATTTACATTTGTCAAAAAAAATGATATCTTGGCTTAATAGGGGTGGTGCATCCTACGATTACATGGTGAATCTAATTTGATTGAAGTAGGTAAACCTTAGTAATATCCTTTGCAACATTTTCTATCTCAAAGACCTCATAAATCATGACATCTCAATATAAAAATGAATTACAATTTATTTTTAACTAACCTAGATATTGGTTGTTATTTTTATTTTTTAAATTCAAAACCTTTGTGAAAGTGATATCTCAAGTGATACATATAACAATGAGTCCCATGAGTTGTATTGGGGCACATGAAATTTTCTCTTCTACATGGTATTATTTACATCACATCGACAACCTTTTTAAAATGATAAATATAATGCTTACTTACTTATGAAAGGTATCCCACAAATATTATTCATTATCAATAAATTAATTCACTATAACTATTACCTTTGGTAATATTTATAATGCAATATTCATCATAACATAAATATTCTATTAAATAAATTTCAATAAATTAACATTTCAAAGCAACTAAATACAAATGAAATTCATTCAAACAAACTCTAATTTACTCAAACATATTACAAAATAAACATCTTTTTATTTCAATATGAAACACTTGATTATCTCATCCCTCACATTAAAATGGGGGAATACATCAATATTATTAGAGAGTACATTTCATCATATCATATATGATCTAGAATGATTCAAACCAATTAGGTACTATATATCTATGATAGATTTTCCATTAGAGCATACATAATAATATGAGTGCTAGGGGCACATGACATACAAGTACAATTAAATAAAATAAAAGATAGAATATAGGGTTTTTAATCACTAATATTTTTACATGAATGCTTTATAATGTTAGTTTTGGCCCAATTTTACTTTAATGAACTTGATCTCACTTAAATATGTTTCTATCTGGACACCTTAGTCTATATAATGTATCTATATCAACATATCCATTTCTAAGTTGTTATTTTACACCTATATAAATGATTTATTATCTAGAAACCTTTATAAGGATCTGTACAAAAAATTTCAAATCCTAAAAATTAAAATTACCTGTCTAGGATAGAGTCAACCAACATGGGCCAATATTGGGAATTGTTCATGAGCCCTATAGGTCAACTTATTTTTTACTTAGTAGTAGCAATTTTTAAAAAAATTAACCCTCCCCTCTATGTTGTTTTTTAATTTTAAGATAGGTATTATGAGGTTTTTTCCTTTTGGATTACTATAAAGGAACATCTAAATCACCTATTCTACCACTTGAAAATCACTTGTAACTTTCATTACTTGGGCGTACTTATACTATTTCACAATAAGGAAATCTATCCTATTATTTCTAAACTATATTTTAGTCACTTAAAGAAGACCTTGACCAAGTCACAAACCTATTCCATCAATTTTAAGCAAAATATTATCAAGTATTAAATCCATATCTATATGCATACATGTAGTAAAAAGACTAGTATTTAACCAAGCACTCTAAGTGGGATAATTACATGATATTTAATTCTCTTATTTGAGCATTATATATGAAGAAAATGATCAATAATCATGGGGATAATTAGGGTCATCTAAACCTATTACACTACCCCCTTTCAACTATTACAAGCCCTATCAGGATTTCAAATTTTAAAAAGTCATTTGTAGGCTATCTATGTATAGCCAAAGGATAAATTTTCACACACATGAGTATTATAGTAAGGCACATATGATTGTGAAATCAAGTTTTATTTTTCCTAAAAAGGTCAAGATCGACCAATAAAGGACAATAGTGGTAGTCAATCACGTCCTTTTCAATTCATTTATTTCTAAAATAATGACAACTCATGTTTCAATTGTAATACACAATTAAAATTGATTTTTCATTTATAGTAAGTGCTTAGCCACACATAGTCAACCTAAACACCAAAAAAACTAATTATTTTTTGTATTTATCATATTTAACTTCTTTCATTGATCTTAGCTTTGTCTATTTAAGTGCTTCCACTTTAATTTGTATAGTTAAAATTTATTTACAATATTTTATACCCTTCTATTTGGTTTATCTTAATTAAAGTGATTACACTAATTAACTCTAAAAATATTATAAAAAAGGTTCAAAGTAATGCAAGATCAAATTCTATAAAAGAGTATAGATTTTAAAATATTCAAAACAATTCAAGATCAAATTCTAGAAAAGAGTACAGGGTTTTAAAGATTCAAATCAATACACGATCAATTTCTATAAAATATTACATGGTTATAAATATTTAAAACAATGCAAGTTAAAAATATGTTAAATATCACATGTTCCTAAAGATTTAAAATAAAGAAAAATAAAATTTTATAAGAAAGTATAATTTGTCAAAGATTTAAAGTAATTTAAAAATCATACAAATCATAAATATTGGCACATGAATGCAAATTATAGGGGCATATGACATGCACATGGGATAACATTTCAATGAATAAAAACACATATTATAATGTATTTACATGTCCATCTGTAAAAAATGACAAAGAGATAAATTAAAGGTTTAAAATATATTTAAATTTGAGTATATATGTTCAAAGCACCATATATAATTTGGCACAAATGTAGAGGTCATGAGGCTTGTTCATACTCACATGCACTTTTTATAAATTATAAGGGCATGAGGTTTGTCCATAAACACATGATTAGAAGTTAAAAATTATCATTTTCAAAATAAAAATATTCATTTCAAATACAAATCAATGAAAAATGTAGTCATGATGGGTGCATGAATATTCTTCATTATCTTTCGATTAGGAAAATTAGAATATATATATGTTTGTAGTGGTGTGATCAATTTTTTTTGATGTGATATACATTTGAGTCTGATGACACCTGATAGCCTCAACATAATTTATATCAAACCCATAATGGTTCCACATTCTTCTAAGATTAGTACATGGAGTAATTATCCTCATTCATAAGAATCAAAATAATGCATCTTTTCAACTCATGACCCTAATTAATTAAATTAAAAAAACTGATGCTTGATCACTCTTAATTTCACCAAATATTATTACACATAAATAAATACTCTTTAAAATGTAATTTAGAAAGGTGACACATTTGATCAAACCTTTAATATTTGATATATGATTAGGTTAGATAAATTATTTGATTCATAATAGAATGGTATAGTGACACCCAAAAACATATTACTCTCCCATTACCAGTCAAGGGATTATTTATTTATGTGGCCAAAAAATGAATAGGACTAAAGCTATCCTCTCTAAACTTAACATAACACATGAATTATCCATAGGAATCATAATGAAACACACATACATATGTATTTTTTCAACAATATTTTCCCTTTGAAATCTCAAATTTAGTAGTCCAGATTGTATATATGGACATTAATTAGTACATGTGTTATTGCAAATTCTACCATAACAATAAAAATTCAAATTCATAAAATAAAGTGTGCCTACACTCTCACGTTTCATTCTTTCCTTTTCTCTATCAATTTTATTACTATAATAAAAAGTTGTGGGGGCGGGGGGGGGGGGGGGGAAAAGGGGGAAGAGGAGGTAGGGAGGGAAAATGTAGACTCCTAAATTTGGTAAAAGCCCATAGGTTGTGTTATTTATTTTTATTTGACACATGAATAAGGTATCTATTATCGAATATTATTTGTTTTTAATCTACTATTTTTGATGACTTTGTCTATTTGTTATTAATATTTATATTTTATCATGGAGATCCCCAATTTTGGTGCTTTATACTTCTAAACATGTATACTATTTATGGATAGGACTAGCCTGCGGCATTTTCTGTGAAGCATGGACTTAAGTAGGGGTAGTTTTCATAGTTTTTTTCATGTCACATTTCATTTAACTATTATTATTTTCTATTATGTTTTATGTTGGGTTGGATTTTGTGTACCAATAGGTCTAAACTTCAAAATCATAACATATTTAAATATAAGACTACTATAAGGAATTAAGGATAATTCTCCTCACCCTCAAAATCTATACAAATATTTTCATATTCTATTTATAGATTTTTTGAAGCCAGATTCAAGTTTGAAATCACATTTACATGCTTGTGCTAAGGGTAAAATAGGAGAAATAACATAAAAAATAACATAAATAATTTCACAATGCACATAAGTGAGAGATTGAAATTTGAGTTGGATCCTTATTCAGAGTATTTTAAATGTAGTGTATCATTTAATGATTCAAAAAGGATTGAATAGGAGAAGTTACAACTTAATCCAATTGTTTATGACCAAACCATTTTGATATCAATTTGGTCTGTGTGTAGGAAACTAGTCTTTTTTCATTTTAGGTATTTCATGTAGTATTATAGATCTAAAATCATGTCAACAACCCTAATTAACACACATGTAGGTGGTCAAATAATTAGTTTGTTGTCAAACCCAAATGAGACAAGTATGTGGTAAATACATGTGAGCAACCTAAATTTATGTCCACTTATAGTGGTCACATCTAAATATATTTTAATATTTTTATTTTTATTTTTCATTGCTTATTTTTCTGACTGTCTCTTGAAGTTAGTTTTCACAACTAACTCGAACAAGTCTATAGTAAATGGACATGAATGGCCTTCACTACCATCTACTTAAATTAGATTTATTTAGAAGTTTTTTTTTAAATTTGTACCTATTCTTGAGTGTGCATAATCACTTCTTTTACTAATTTTCAATTTTGGACACCCAAAATATTTAATAGATATCTAGGTTTTGAGCTACATTATTTTCTTCCTAGTGATTTCATAAAAGAATAGTTTTCCATATTTTTAAAAAAGTCAAATTTGGGATTGTTGATTAATTTAGATATTTATAATTATGATATAATCTAGTTTTACACCTATAATTACATTCAAAAAATATTTGTTTTATAAAAAAATATAAAAAATTATTTCCTCACATCATAAAAATATTAGGCTTATTGGATGACCCTAAGAATGGATTCAATTTTATAAAATATTTGTTTCTTAGAGTGGGTTAGCTATGACCAGATTAGTCAATATCAACCAACCTAACATAATTAAACTTTGTACAAGCAGACTAAACTAAGAATTATAGATGTTGTTGCATGATATTTAGAGGGTTTGAAAGAAACATTGAGATCATATAGGTGTATATAATAAAAATGAAAGGGTTTAATAATAATATATAATGAAAATGTGAGAGGATAGAGGATTAGGACTTTAATTCTATGCTTAAGTCATGTGTGGTAATTGTGTATCAATATTTACATTGTTAAGTACTAAATACCATATATTAGTATCTACCCAAGAATAATCGTAAGACTCCTACATTTTTTAGAACCCAATTATTTTTAGGGACATTGTGTCCAAAAACCTTGATAGTAATATATAGAATAAGTGTTTGAATTACATAGTGGCATCCAAAAAGGTTTGTAGTTACTATTTTTTTATCTAAATAGTAGATCAATGTCATATATACAATTCTCATATTTGATGACATTGTGGGGGGGGGGTGCGGGGGTGCGGGGGAGAGGTGCAAGATGGCTAATATAGACTCCCATAGTTGGAAAAATCCCATATTTTATGTCATTTATTATTTATTTGACACATGTATAGTATTGATGATGAATATGGTATCTATTATCACACATTACCTGGTTATTCTATACTATTATTCATGAGTTTGCCTATTTATTACTCATATTACTATTTTATCATGTAGATCCCCAATTTTAGTGTTTTTACTTCTAAATAAGTCTAAGATTTGTGGATAGGATTGACATTTGGCCTTGTCTAGTGAAGCATGTACGTGTCCATGGGTAGTTTTCATAATTTTTTCAAGTCACATTTAATTTTATTATTATTATTTTCCATTAGGTCTTATCTTGGGTTGGATTTTGCACACCAATATGTAAAAAATTTAAAGTCATAACATATTTAAATATAAGTATATTATAAGGTAGTAAGGATATATCTCCTTAGTCTCAAAATAAATACAAATATTTTCATGTTCTATCTATTGATTTGGTGAAGCTAGATTCAAGGCTGAGTTCACATATACATGTTTGTGCCAAGGGTATAATAGGAGAAATAACATCAAGAATTGAATTCATAATTTCACACATACACACAAGTGGGAGATAAACATATGAGTTTTATTCATCCATTTTTCATGACCATCCCAATGCGATATCAAAATTTGTTTGTGTGTGAGAAACTAGTGTGTTTTTTTTATTTCAATTATTTATTGAAGTATTATAGATCTAAAATATCATCAACAAAACTAGTTAATGCATGTGTAATTTGTGAAATAATTAGTTTGTTTTCATACTTAACTAAGACAAGTCTATGGTTAGTAGACTTGAGTGTCCTACATTTATGTCCACTTATAGTGGTCATGTATTAAAATATTTTGATATTTTTATTTTATTTGTCACTATAATATTTTTGTTCTTTGTCTCTCTCTTTTAGTTAGCTATCACAATCAACTGGGATAGGTATGTAGTCAATGGACATGAATCACCTACACTACTATCCACTTACAATGAACCTTTTTAAAAGTATTTTATCATTTCTTACCTATTTCTAAGCATGCATAGTCACCAATTTTACTAATTTTCAATTTTGGACATCCAAAATGGTTAATAGATATCTAGGTTTTTGGCTAAATTATTTTATTCTTAATACTTTCCTAAAATATTAGTTTTCCCTATTTATAAAATTTTCAAATTTAACATTGTTGATTATTATAGATATTTATAATTATTATATACTCTAGTTTCACACCTATAATCACACTAAAAATTATTTGTTTTATAAAAAATGATAAAATTTTATTCACTCACGTCATCAACACACTAGGCTTATTAAATGAACCTAAGGATACATTTGATTTTATAAAATATTTGTTTAATGGGGCGGGCTGGTTATGACTAGATCAATTAGTATCGATCAACCTAACATAATTAACATCTATACAAGAAGAATAAACTAATATTATATATATATATATATATATATATAGACACACACACACACACACACACACACACACACACACACACACACACACACACACACACACACACACACACACACACACACACACACACACACACACACACACACACACACACATATATGTTCATGATATTTACTAGCTTTAAAATAAACAATGAGATTCATATAGGTATATATCATTAAAATTAAAAGATGTACTCATAATATAGCATGAAAATGTCATAGGATAGATGATTAAGACCTTGTTTATGTGATCAAATATTGTTTGGTAATTATGTGTTAATATTTCCATTATCAAGTACTGAAGACCCAATTTTAGTATCTACTCAAGCACAAGTGTAAGACTCCTAAAAGTTGGATACTCCCATTATTTTTAGGGATAATGTGTCAAAAACCATTGACATTATAAACTACCAGAAGTGTTTGAACTATATAGTGGGATCCATGAAGGTTTGTACCTACTATTTTTTAATCTAAATAGTAGATCAATGACATATGTAAAATTTTCCATATTTTATGACATACAAAAATCCTATATTTTATGTCATTTATGATTTATTTGACACATACATATTATTGCTTATGAATAAAGTATCTATTGTCACACATTAATTGGTTCTTATTTACTATTGTTAATGAGTTTTTCTATTTATTATTTATGTTTTCATTTATCATGGGGAGCGATGATTTTGGTGACATGTCCTTCTAAATAAATCTATGATTTATGGATAAGACTGGCCTGTGGCCTTATCTTTGAAGCATGATTTATCCAAGGGTAATTTTTAAAACTTTTTAAAAGTCATATCTCATTTAGTAATTATTCTTTTCCATTATGTATTACCTTGGGTTGGATTTTACACACCAATAGGTTTGAAATTCAAAATCATAACATATTTAAATATAAGGATACTATAAGGCATTAAGGATAGTTTTTCTCATTCTCAAAATCTATAAAAATATTTTTGTGTTCTATATATAGATGTCTTGAAGCTAGATGCAAGGTTAAATTCACACTTACATGATTTTGGCAAGGGTAAAATAGGATAAATGACAGATAATTTCATTCATTATTTCACACATACACATAAGTGGGAGAAAAAAATTTGAGTTTGATTCCTCTTGAGACTATTAGAGATGTAGTGTAATACTTGGTCATTTAAAAATGATTGACCATGGAAATTCCAACTCAATCTATTTTTTTTGACTACCCCTATTCACAATCAAATTGTTTTATGTAGAAAACAAGTGTATTTTCAATTTAGTTAATTCATACAATATTCTAGATAAAAAATCACATCAAAAACCCTAATTAATGCATGTGTAGTTGATGAAATAATCAGTTTTCTATTACACTCAATGGAGACAAGTATATGGTAAATATACTCAAGTGGCATAAATTTATGTCCACTTATAGTGGTCACATCTAAAAATATTTTAATATTTTGATTTTGATTTTTCATTATTATATTTGTGTTCTTTATCTTTCTCTTGTAGTTAGTTATCACAATCAACTAAGACGAGTTTGAAGTCAATGGAAACAAATGGATTACACTACCATCCACTTAAAATAGATCAGTTTAGAAGAGTTTTTTTTAATTTTCACCTATCCCTAAGAATGAATAGTAACCTATTTTACTAATTTTCAATTTTAGACATCCAAAATAGTTAATAGATATCTAGGTTTTGATATACATTATTTTATTCCTATTGCTTTTTTAAAATAGTAGTATTCCATTTTTAGAAAATTTTCAAATTTAGTACTTTTGATTACTTTAGATCTTTATAATTATGATATACTAAAGTTTTACATTTATAATTAGACTAAAAATTTAGTAATTTCATAAAAAAGGATAAATATTTACATCCTCATTTTGTTAACACATTAGGATTTTTGGATGACCCTAATGATGGGTTTAATTTTATAAAATATATGTTTCTTGGAGTGGGTCAATTATGACTAGATTGATCAGTATCAACCAAACTAACATAACCAACCTTTGTAAGAGTAGACTAAACTAAGGTTGTAGATATGTTTGCATATGATATTTAACAAGTTTGAAAATAATAGTGAGATTAATATAGGTATATATCAAAAAAATGGAAGGGTTTAATCATAATATATAATGAAAATATGAGAGGATATAGGATTAAAAACTCATTTCTATGCTCAAGTTATGTGTGGTAATTGTGTGTCAATATCTTTATTGTCAAGTACTGAATACTTGATTTTAGTATCTATAGAGGCATAAGTGTAAGCCTCCTAATATTTTCAAACCCCATTATTTTTATGGATGACATGCCCAAACACCTTGACATCAATAGATACTATAAGTGTTTGAATTATATAGTGGCATCTAAGAAGGTTTGAATCTATTATTTTTTTAATCTAAATAATATATCAATGACATACATAAAATTCCCATAATTTATGATATATTTTGGGTGGAATACATAAGAAAAATGAGGTAGATATATCATCCCTCTCTTCTATTATAATTTATAAATAAAATAATTAAAACATAAATTTGGATTTTTTAAAATAATTTTTTTGACATTTCTATAATCTTAATTAGTTCATAGTCTCATTTATTTTGTATTACTTAATTATAAAAGGGTGGTATAAAGTTTGAGTTCTTGGAGATGGATTTGGGTTGTGGAGGGAAGGTTTCAATGTCACGGTATGGGGCATAACCTAATTCTAGAATAGATAAAAACATAGGTAAGGGTTTTCCCACATTACCAGGGGAGGTAGATGCATATAATTGTAAGCCAATGTTTATAAAAAATAAAGGATAGACCTAGGAGGAATAAGTCATTTAAATCGATAAAAGTTAACCTATTAGTTTAATTCATTGAGAAAGAGATTAAATTATTTATAAAATTAGAAAACTGGTTGTCATCTAAAGGAATGCTATGTCATTTTAATGGTTTCTAGACCAGTTTACCAAATATTCATAAATGGATATTATATTATTGGAAATCTATGATGGAAGGAAAAATGAAAATTTCCTCTATGCTTAAGGTATTTTTATTATAGTTTTTGATTTAGTTATAGATATGGATAAAATTTTAGTATATGCTTATGATCAACATATGCTTATGCAAGACATTCACATACAAATTTCAATCCTATTAATGAAACTTTTGATACAAGACCAATTTGGATATGATTTACACACCTTCCATTATAGTTTTGGGATACTATTATTCTTAGAGATATAGGATATTGTGTGGTTAAAGTTTTATAAATGTATCCCATAACAAAATATATGGGCCATTTGACCAATGCTATATTTTTTGTTTACAAAGAGATCACAAAGGATCTCCTTGTACATGTGGAATTGAAATTTAACTATTGAATATGGGTAAAACATCTTGAATATGAGGATTTATCTTTTATATGTTTCACATGTTTTTTCATAGGTAATTTGGTCTATAATTTTATGAATATTAAACATAAAAAAGGAAATTATTTGTGGAAGGATGTCAATATCAAACATATAAGAGTTAAATTTATTAGTGAGATTGAATGTGAAGATGAGAGTCAAGTTATTGAATCATAACTAATAACTCCTACGAATAAAAATGTGGAGGTTAAAACTAAGGAGGAGGAACCCAAGTTAAAGGAAATTTCAGAAGGAATAAATGTTGAGGAAGGGTAAATTAAGCCAAATGATTTTTTTGCTAGGGTTTCTTCAATGAATTACAAACCATTATATTCCCTTGAAATATTTATATCTAATTTTCATAATTTAATGGATGGGGGAGATTGGATGGTAGTGAAAAACAAGATTAAAAGTAACTTAAAAATTATATAAAACCATTGAATATGTACTTCCATCCTAAAAAGAGTGGATTATAAGGGACATAGTTGTTTAGGGTTTATTTTTATCTTATTTTAAGTCTATATCTAATTTACAATGTGTTGGTTTTTGCTAGAAGAAGTGTTTCATTGTTTTATCTTTATCTCAACTATGAAAGGGTGGGGACCCTTTTAAAACCTTACCTTTACAAAAAATAATTAAAATATTTATTAAGTGTAAAATAAGAAAAGCATAGGATAAATATAAATAATGTTAGGAATATTCATGTGTGATTAGGCCTAATGATAGTGTAATTAAGGCCCAAATAAATGTGATTGCTACAAAATATGTTTATTTCATGAATAACTAACCACCCATTTATGTTGATATATGATGAGATTAGGTACCTTATATGCCAATATCAATTCAAAAAATCCCAAACCACTTGACACTATGGTAAATGCAAATGATTGGTGGAATAATTATATATGTTTGATTAAATTTTGTTAAAGTTTAGTCCCAAGTACACAATATTGGGATAATCTAGGTCGAATTCAAGAAATTAAGTCCATTATAGGAAAGATTTAACACCTAAGACCATAACCACTTATGAATTGGATAAATTTATAATTTTTGGGGTCTGTTAATGATCAATCACCCTAATGGACAATAAAATTAGTTAAATATATGTGTGATATTAAGAACATAGGCCACACTGATTATTTGTGGACAATCAAGCACCCTTTATTCCACTTGTAAATATGAAAAATATAGAAGATTTGGGTACATTCATGTATGCTCGACTGATCTAGTTCTAAATTAGGCTCAAATAAATGATATTTGGAAAATGTATGTATAATTGATGATCTACAAACACCCAAAAACTCCATTATATCAATTTTACTTGTGATTAGGTCCCTTATATATTATAATTGACACAACACCACCATAACCACTTGTGGCTAACAAAAATGGAGATAATTTGGGGCACATTGACATGTGATTAGGCCAAACTATGTTTAATTCAGCTCTAAATAAGTGTGATTTGGGAAGTTCAGGTTGATTTGGTGATCCACACACTCAATGACATTTTTATGTTGATATTTCATTTGAGTAAGTACGTTATATGCCAAAATCAACAAAAAAATCCAAACCCACTATAAAACATGGTAAATGTAGATGATTAGGAAACATTTATGTATGATTGGCCCATTTTTATATTAATTTTGGTTCCAAATACATGTGATCAAGAAACATAGGTTAAATTTATGACTCATGTATAATGAACCACACTTTTATGTAGATTTTGATTATAATTGTGAAAAAATGGACTTAAAAAAACCATAACCACTTGTGACATGGGAAAATGTGGATGAATTTGGGCACATTTTTATATAATTTAAAATTTAAATTTGATTTTATTATAAAATAGTTGTGATTGGGGTAGCATGGGTTGAATTTTTTATCCATATAGACCTAATAGTTGCTTTGTGTTCATATTAAATGCAATTAGATCCCTTAAATTGCCCTGAATCATCATATTTTTTGACAATTAAATTTGATAGTAGATATGTTAGAAACATAGAATTTGACATACTTTGACATACTTATATAATGCACATACATTTGAATCTTGAGCATGCTTTCCCTCTATCTTTATACCTATATATTTTATTATAAATATATATTTAATAAATACATATATTTAGGATCATCTTGGTCTATACATGAACATCTCTTCATCCTAGATATACCTTCTCCAAATCTTAGATAACCATTTTACACATCAATCACACTACAGGGAATTTATGGTAGTTTCAATTATCACAAGGGTCTTCCTAAATAAATATTTATAAACTTGGGAAATCTCCATTAGGGTAGCCTAGATATGCTTCATAGGTTGGTTATACAAGGAATCAAGTAAGAGTCATCTAGAAATACAAACTATTGTTAAGGTTATCCTTAAGTGGTCAAGTTTTGACAATCATCTATAAAATTAATGAATCGAGTAACACTCTATTAAAACACTATAAAAAGGGAATACAAATAAAAACAAGTACAAATAATATCCATATATAATCACATAGATCCAATTATGAATACAAAAATATAAATTTTCATGGTTCCAAGTGCGTAATATAAAAATATAATGTTACATTCTATATTTTTCATGATGTTACACACAAACACAAGAGGGAGAAATACATGTGGTTTGATTAGCCTATAGAATAATGTAGTTTAGTCAATACTTTAATAATTAGTGAGGAGTGGTTAGGGTCATCCATCCCAAATTATTAAACCATTTAAAGGACACATTGTGGTAAAACACACAATTATGGTTCAAATGGAAGAGAATGAAAATATACATCATTTGAATAATATTGAAGGCATGTTCACATAATTGCAAGGGGGAATTAGGGGGTGGTGGGAAGAAAATGTAGAATCCAAAATTTGGTAATATCCCATATTTTATGTCATTTATTATTTATTTGACACATGTATTGTATTGATGATGTATAAGGTATCTATTGTCACGCATTACCTATTTTTATCTACTATTGTTCATGATTTTTTCTATTTGATATTCACATCATTATTTTATCATGTGAATCCCTGATTTTAATGATTTTTTTCTTCTAAATAAGTCTAAAATTTTGTGGATAGGATTGGCCTATGGCTTTGTCTTTGAAGCATGAACTTATTGAGGGGTAGTTTCATAAATTTGTCAAGTCATATTTAATTTAATTATTATTTTTTAATTAGCTATTATCGTAGGTTAGATTTTGCACACTAATATGTTAAAATTAAAATCATAACATATTTAAATATATGTTTATGATAAGTCATTAATGATTTTTATCCTCACTATCAAAATCTATACATATATTTTTTGTTGTATCTATAGATTTCATGAAGCTTGATTAAATATTGAATTCACATTTACATATTTGTGCCAAGGGTAAAGTATGGGAAATAACATCAATAATTAAATTAATAATTTCACATGTACACATAAGTGGGAGAACAACATTTGAGTTTCATTCATATTTAGAGTATTGAAATGTAGTACAACACTTGGTCATTCAATAAGGATTAAGTAGGGAAATTTCAACTCAATCCATTTTTCTTGACTTCCCCCATTTGATATAAATTTGGTTTATCTTTTTAAAACTAATGTTTTTTCATTTCAAGTATTTCATATAGAATTATATATATAAAATCACATCAACAACTTGAATTAACACATGCATTGGTGGTAAAATAATCAAATTTTTATCACACTCAACTAATACAAGTCTATGGTTAATAGACTAGAGAAGCTTGAATTTATGTCTAATTATAGTGGAAAAATATGAAAATATTATGATATTTTGAATTTTATTTGTCATTATTATATATTTTTTTCTTTTTTGCCTCATGGAGTTAGTTGTTTAGAATCAACTAGGAATAGTCTATAGTTAGTGGACATGAATGGCCTGCACTAGTATCCTTGTATAATGGACCTATTTATAAGTATATTTTTATTTATTACGTATTCTTGAGCATGCATAGTCATCTCTTTTACTGATTTTCATATTTTGACATCCAAAATAGCTAATAGATATTTGGGTTTTGCACTACATTATTTTCTTCCTAATGGTTTCATAAAATAGTAGTTTTCCACATTTAGAAAAATTTAAAATTTAGTATTGTTGGTTATTGTAGAGATATTTAATATGATAGAATATTTTTTTACACCTATAATCACATTAAAAAATTATAAATCTTTTCCCCATGTCATCAACACACCAAGATTATTGGATGGATGATAAAGTCTGGGGAAGGTCAGGAGGGGTACACAATGGAACATGTATCCATCCAAATATTTAGGTAGGATAAAATAGGTCTCATTATTATGGTAGTATTCACAACAAATATATATGTAATCATCAAGATGAATAGGGTCAGAGGAGTCATAATTACATGATCATGATTTATTGACCTAATGGATTAAAAATTAGTCCCAAGTAGGTGTGTTTTAGAATCATAGGTCACATTGATGACTCATGAAAATATGAAGACCCCTTTTTCCACTTGTAATTATGAAAAATATAGATGATTTTGGCACATTCATGCATGCTAAAAGAATTTAGTTTTAAATTAGGCCCAAATATGTGTGATTTGTTAAATTTATGTATAATTATTGATCTATGTACACCTAATCACCCCATTATATTAATTTTTCTTGAGATTATGTCCTTTACATATTAAAATTGACACAACACCACTGTAACCACTTGTGAAAAAAAATGGAGATAATTTAGAGTACATTCATGTGTGACTAAGACAAACAATGTTTAATTCAGCTCCAAATAAGTGACTTGGAAAATTTAGGTTGATTTGTTGATCCTCACACTCAGCCACATATTTATTATGATATTTTATTTGAGTAATTACCTTCTATGACAAAAATAACACAAAAAATCTGAAACCACTTTTGAACATGGTAAATGTAGATGATTATGAACACATTTTTGCACCATTAACCCAATTTTAATTAAATTTGGTGCCAAAATCATGTGATCAAAAAACATAGGTTAAATCTATGACCCATGTATAACCAACCACACCTTTAATTATATTTTGATTATAACTGTGCCAAAATGGACTCAGAAACATCATAACCACTTGTGACATGGGAAAATTTTTATGATTTTGGGAACATATATATTTAATTTAAAAATAATAATTTGAATTTAGTCCAGAATAGTTATGATTGGGGTATCCTTGGAATTGGTGATCCATGTACATCTAAGCATTTACTTATTTTCATATTTCATGTGATGAGCTCTCTTAAATTAACCTTCATTAACATATTTTTTGAAAATTAAATTTGATATTATATACTTTGGAAACATAAAATTTGACATAATTTGACATACTTTTACAATGCATATACATTTGACTCTTGAGCACACTTTCCCTCTATCTTTCTACCAATCATTTTTTCTTAGACATATATATTAAATAAATGCACCTATTAAAAATCATCTTAGTATATACATGATCATCTCATAATACAATATATACCTTATTAAAATCTTAGATAACCATTTTACACATCTATGACATAACATGTAATTATCGATAATTTGAGATATAATATGGGTCTTCCTCTATTCATATTTTCCAAACACACTAAACACCTATTTTTAAGATTATTAAATCTCCATTAGGGTAGCCTAGACATGTTTCATAGGCTGGTTATATATGGAATCAAGGAAGAGTAATATATAAATATAAATTATTCCTAATTTTATGCTCAATTGGTTAAATATTGACAATCATCTAGAAAATTAATGAATTAAGTAGTACTTTCTTCAAACATTATAATAAAGGCATAAAAAACATATAATATTCAAAGAGTATCCATAGAGAATTACATAGATCCAATTAAAAATACACAAAGTTAAATTTTCATGGTACCATGTGTATGATATAAAAATATAACATTGCATTCTACATTATTCATGATGTCACACACACAGAAACACACAAGATAGAGAACTATATGTGGATTGATTCATCTTAAAAATATTTTAATATAATCAATGATCAACCATTTAGTGAGGAGAAGTTGGGGTCATCCATACCAACACATTAAACCATTTTAAGGACATATTGTTTCAAAGAACATAATTATGGTTCAAATGGAAGATAAGGAAAAAATACATCATTTGCATAATATTGTTGACATGTTCAGACATGAACCATTTTTAGGTGTAGTGCATGGGTATTATGAGTTATAGACATGCATAGTACATAAGGACCTTATCCATAAATTTTAGATAGTTTTGGATACTAGAATGGTCAGACTCTACCAAAAACATCCATAGAGGTCCTTACTCTTTGTTTTATGTTTAATTTCTTGAATAAAAAATTATATATAATTTATATTTCCAAATATGTCCCTTTTTAATACAAAAATTATAATCTTCAATGTACCTTATCTTTCTCTTTACTTTTCAATTATAAATTAAAAAAATACAACATATACTTTCTCATTTCATTTTAGATTAGTCTATTTTTTTAATCTAGGTATCATCTTTTAACTAGAGCCAAAACTGGTTATGGATCACAATAAAAGGTCTAGTCTTCCCAAAGATTAAAATTCATAATTAACTTAAACTATTAATTCTCTAAAAAATATTCAAAATAGAGAAAATAATGATATACACCTAATCTCCAAATTAGAAACTAACATCTAAGAAAACACTAAATCATAAAAGGAATACTACAACCTAAAAATCTAGCCACACAACAAAGATATAATTTTATTATCCATTATCTACTTGCAATCTTTTGTCCTTACTGGAGAGAAATGAATCCATAGTCCATTGAGTATCATCAATGATATAAGTCTAAGCATCCAATTGCAAAGTTTTTCTTGCTTCTCTTCCATTTATTACCAAAGTTTGGGGTCTTTAGATCAAAGGACCTCTGAGCAATATAAAAAAGGCCATGCTTTCTAGCTCTTATTCTTATTCCTCCCAAACTTCCCCTTATTATTCTAAAACTTCCTTCTATTGGAAGCTTTCTAATGATGGAGAACCTTCATTTTTTCCCTCTTTCCTAGAAAATAAAGCACATGTTTCCTTTACTATCTTGGATGAACAAGGTTGCCCTGACTCTCAAATTATCCATTCTTCTTTTGGCACTAGCACTTCATTATTCTATAGATTTTCCTAAACATCCTAAAGGAAATCCAAAAAAGGGGACTCAATAGGTTTGGATTTAGCCATAAACTATAAACAATGCACTAAATCATGATTTAGACACCCAAAATTTCTTACCCACTTATGTAGAATCAAAGAATGGGATACTTTGAAACCCTTCTCAGAGGAAGTAACAATCCTTGGTTATTTTGATTGCATTTGAATCATATAAAAATAATACATTCAAAATTATTAAATTGAGACCACACTCCTCAAAAGGACATGATTTGAATGGAATGATGCAAAGGTTTGGAAAAATCAACCAAAACACACACTCTGACATAACTTAGATGAGCTTCAGTAGATTCATCAATCTTAACAAAAGCACCTAACTTACTCACCAACATCTTGAAAAGATTGGGATCTTTCATAACTAGGGGAAGATTATAAAATCTTACCTAAATATAAGCTTTCAAAATAACCATAGTAATTGGGTCAAAGAATAGTGCCCAAGGATAAAAAACACCCCCTATTTACCCATAAACCAAGGGCCATTCTTCCCTAATTTTTTTAATTCTCTAGAGATTTATACTGGAACAAAAAGAAACCATTATAAATTAGAGAGATAGAAGGAGATTTAAATTCTATCTAGGATCTAAAAGCCCACTATTGAAGAACTTTTCAAGAAGGTCATTTCCTAATACATCTACCTATCAAAGATTTAATTCCCCTTTCCATATAATTTTTTGAAATCTCTAAGCCCAAAATTTTGAGGATAGGAGTATAAAAATAAAATAAAAATGGGAACATCAATAATAATTCCCATTTCTATAACCTTCTTCTAAGAATGTTCTACTTCTGGAAGCCTCTTATAACACTCCTTATCACCTCTTTCCTCTTCATAAATTTTTTCTAAAGGGATCTATATTCTGGGAATAAGAATTAGATATGATCCTAACTAAGAATTGAGAATAACATCCTTACAGAAAGAGGCATAAGTATGAAATGGGTTAGAGATGTTAATATAACCCATATATACTAGAGATTTAGGTAAAACCCTAACCACCCTTGAAGAAACTCTAGCTAAATTTTTTTCCAAAAAGGATCCACCTATTGACCTATCACTAGATTCACCCAACTGATTAAATCTTAATGTATCTACTTGAGAAATGAAACCAAAATCAAGATGTTTAAAAGGAGATAAAACTTGACCAGATTCTTGACTTTTATTCTTCCCTCTACTATATTTATATCAAAGAATTGACCCAATCCCTACCAAAGTTAGCTTGACTCTTTCTTCTAATGAATCTGTGCCATCCTCCTCCTCACCTTCCATCTCACTTTTGTGCTTGAAACTATGCCTCCTTCCTTGCCTACATCTCTTTTCTCCCATACCCACCACTATTGCTACCACATTATTCTCCTCCATCTACTCATGTTTTTGTTGAGCTCATTACATTGCTACCATTATCATCCTATTAACCTCATGTTCACTAAAATTTTGGGGGTATCAAGATTTTTGAAATGAACCCAGAACTATAGACATTTTTTATAACTATAATGTTTAAACCAATGGTGAATAATATACTTATCCATGAACTGTGGACTTGCCTCATCACATTAAACATAGGTTTCAAGCCACATGCTAACCCTCATCACATTGAAAACCAAGTTAGTATCCTATTGCATTGTGAATACTTTTTAAAAATAATCCCCCAAAGAATAGTGTGGGAATGATGATAGAGAATAGTCATCTAGGGAATAGACTCTAAGACCTCCCACTTCTAACACTCATCTCACTCACCACTAGGCTATCATTGTCGAGCTCAAATTTTGGGGTATCATTATTTTTGAAACAGACCCAAAACCACATAAATTTTTGTAAATAAAATGTCCAAATTAGTGATGAATAGTATCCTTAGCCATGAACTATGAACTTGCCTCATCATATTGAACATATATTTTAAGACACATGCTAACCCCTATCATGTTGAACACTGATTCAATATTGTATTGCATTGTGGATACTTTTCATAAATAACCCATCATAGCTTAGTGTGGGAATTATGCTATAGAGTGGTCATCTTAGGGTATGGACCCTAAGGTCTCCCACTTCTAACACTCAGATCACTCACTACTAGGCTATCATAATCAGGTTTAGATTAGTCTATTTATCACCATAGTCTATATATTTGAATTAGTGCATATTTAACATTATTTTATATCTTTAAGGTGTAAATTAACTAAAAACATTATTTTAACCCCATAATTTTTAGAACATAAAAAACACTATTTTTTATTCTCCATTTAGCGTCAAAACTTTTCTTATGGTTTTAGATTTATATCCTATTAGGTATTATTTTAGGTATCATTTATAATTTCCCCTTGTCAGATGCAGAAATATGAATTTTTATAAATTTCCATGAGAATTTTTTTAGTGATTTCATGTATACATTTCATGCCATATAATAAGGATAGGTTTCTTTTATTTATACAATAAAGGGATAAACAAATGGTATTATAACTGGTCATATCCATATTCCTTTAACTCAATCCCATATGTGTGTCCTAGTTAAAGTGGTGAAAATTAAGGGATTACATGTTCATTATTGTATTGATACAAACATTGATATTGTAGACATGGATGAAAATGGACATATTATTAAATATGTTATACCTAAACTTGAACATGCTTATAGTTATGAACATGGTAAGATACATCTTAATGAGATTAATGACATAGATCCAAATAATGTAGAGTCACATTGAAATTATTGAAAAAGTATTAGTAAGAAACATAAGGACATAGTTATTATTACTTAAATGTTATATTATAGGTTAGAAATATAAATATTGTTAAGGAAATCACATTTAAGCAACCACATGAAATTTTGAATGATACTAATATTCCATTTAGAGGCTAACGACATATACTAGGTGTTAAATAAAGTATTCATATTACTTCCAGTCACATGTCTACAACCATGAATAAATAAGTGATACCTACATGTATTATAGATACCATAGGGTTCATCTAATATTTATGGATATCCCTATGTAACATAATTTTGTGAAACATCATGTTGTAACTCATGTGAAACCACATATTTAAAAAAAAATGTAACATGACTACCAATCCAACATTTGTGCAACACATTTTTTTGAAGTTAAAGCCAAGGTTTATTGAGTGAAATAAGGTTATCATAGAGTAGGTCATTTGAAAACATCTCAAACATTATTACATAGCCCTTTGGCCCTATATATTTATAATTATCCATTACCTATTAGTGTTTTTTCACCTAATATTACAACATTTGATGGTAAATACAATCATAGAATATTTCTTAGAGCCTTATATGTAGCATGTTTATACTACATGTATATTTATAAGATAGGATTCTTAAGGACTATGTCTTGCAATATATTTATTTCCTTCCTGTTAAATTGATTGGTACATGCTTTTAGTCCTTTGGATGACCAATTATTAATTATTTTCTCTATCAACATTAGTGAAAAGGTCTCATATGTTTTAATTATACACCTGAAACAAGGGTATAATAAGACCAGTAATGAAGTCTATCTCCTATGTTATAATATTATGATTTTAAAAATAAGAATTCCTATGGAAGATAATAAATAACAAGACATATCTAATAAATTTATTTTATCCATCCATGAATCTATCATGAATGAAAAGTTTCAATGTTTTGATGGCATATGCAAAAAAATTAAAGAACACAATATCAATCTAATCACCATGAAAATTTAAAATATGTGACCAAACCTCTCACACCTTCTATAAAACAATTAAAATCAAACCACGTTTCAAATCCAATGCAAATGATATTAATAATTAGGCTAAAACTATAAGTTGGACCAAAGAATGAAGTAATGTCTAAAGGGGTTTTTTAATTAGGATATGGTTTGGTGAGACAACCTGATGACTAGCACAAAATTCTAACATTGAATCACAATGAAATTTTGAGGATGAAAATCATATAAAATTAATGGACCTTAGGCACTTCACAAAGGCATTAATTTTTTAGGTTCTTTAGGCTCTCTTCTACTCCTCCTGCTCATGGGAAAAGTTTCAATCTCATCCTCCACTTTCATGTCCCCATCCATATAATGGTCCCTTAAAGACTTGGTTGTCATTTAATATTCATATATGCTACTCAAACCCTTTCCACTTTCTATGGGTAGAAACACAGATTTCAATGAATCATTATCTACAAGCAAATCCTTTTTTCATCAAGATTTTCAAGTGTATTAAACATTAAAATGGGAAAATAGATGAAAAATGAAGGAAAACCTCATGATAGGCATGTTGATGATTTTATTTTTATTTTTCTTATTATTGCATCTATGTTGTCATGAGGCCATGACCATCTCTATATTTGGCACTCATTGATTTGGGCTACACACTCTCTCTCTCAAGATTTTAGGCAAGTTGATAAACAAATTCATTTCAATCCATGATTAAGGGAAGGAAAATATATGGAATGCTATGGTCTAAATATATGAACTAGATGGTTTTTCAAGTGAGGCTTTAAGGATTTTGAATGAAATGTGTCAAGAAGATGTAATATCTCAGAGTGCCAAGGTTGTAGGATTAGTGTCCTAGAATAAGATGTGGGAAGGAATGGTTTATATTCTATGGATAACTTAGGGGTTAGTGGAATGGAATTGAGTGAATAACTCAAGAACATAACTTAGTCACTTTTACATAATAATAGACTTGGGTTCATTAGCTTAGTCAAATACATTTTGCCTTCATCTAGTTTCAACTTTTCTAATCCAACCTGGCTTACTTTTATTGGCATAATTTCCATCGTCATAGTTGTAAATGTTCCAATTATTTTATATTTTTTCTCAACCATATATTAGGGTGATCAAACGTGATGTGATGTGGTTGATAAAAAACTATTTCCGTATTGTACATAAGCATGATCTTTTCCAGCAATCATCAACATTCCAATTTCAAACCTTTGAGCATATTGTGTCATCTAAATTTTATGAAAGATTGTACATGTGTATATTTGGATTTGAGATCAAATTTATGAATTTAAAAAACTTGGTGATATTTAATGATTCCTTACTCTCCTAGACCATAAAGTGTAGCTCCAACATGCTATTCACCTTTCCGATGTTTGGAAATTTAAAAGTATATTAGACTATTTGTTATATAATATATTAATTATATATATTATATAATATATATAATATTAATATATGGTATATAATTAATGTTTAATATAGTAAAATAATAATATATATTGTATAATAGCTAATATTATGTTATTTAGTAAATGATAAATGATTGAATTTACATGAATTACATCCATCAATAAGGGGTACATAGCTCCTAATGGGGTAATTTATTTATTGGATGTATTATATTACTTTTGCCTTAATCTATTTAAACTGACCCACATTATTATGATTATTATACTTTGTCTTTCTAATTACGAGTAGATGCTTACAAAATGAACATGACCTATAGATGTATCTTTTGGCAGTTTGTAACAACCATAAATTGTAAATCCCAAGGAATTAAAGGATTAAATTATTTTTAATATAATATTAATTATTATTATATAATAGATATATAAGACAGAATTTTATATGTCTATATATTATCCCAACATCAATAAAAATGCATCATTGATTCAATTTACATATGCAACATGAAGCCCTATCATAATCAAAGCAATTCTTGTGACATCCACATCCACATTTGACGAAAGAAAACACCCAATCAAATATGATGCCACCTTCATTTGATATAATTGACACATATCATTATACACCACTATTACATTAATGTTTCATCTTTATCACTCTTATGCATTTGACTGTTGGTGAATACTGATGGTTAGGGCCCCTTTTTTTGAGGAAAGGGGTCCTACCACCTATCTTCACATTGTAATGTGAAGGAAGATATAGATAGATCTGATAATGTGACACCTTTTCCCCCATGGTGGAGGAAATATTTGGGAAGGATCCCTATAGATGTGGACCTAATGGATATAATGAGGATGCTATGATATTTTTTATCAAAAAGGAGGAAGTGCTTTTGCTATAACTTGTTGCCTCACATGGGGAAGAGATTAATGCATTAGGGGTATATGAGGTGTCATATTTTAATGAGATAATGAGGCCTCATCCTGTGCCATAATAATTTTTTAAATACATATAATGGAATACTAATCAATGTACATAGGCCATGCCATAAATGAAAATCCCAAAGTCACACTTTCCACCATTGAATTCCATATGTAGTGAATCATGAAGGCACTCAAAACTAAATGGGAAAGAAGTTGATGCAACATCAAGGGCCCTTAGAGGTATCTACAGAGGTGAGCCTTGAAAATATCTTAGGTTTTTCCCAAGATGTTACCACTTGGAAACATTATGACTTTTTAATAGCCTTTTCCATGCTTTTCTAGATGGCATGATCATATTGAATATGGGACTTATAAGTTCTTAGATTATAATTCATTTCCTTTGGGATATAAATACATGGGATGCCACCACATGGAAACATCTCAAGCCTTTGGTTTTTATAGGATTTGGGGATATTTACTTGTTCCTATGGCTTTGAGTTACCATTGATTAAAAGGCATAGGGTACCTCTACATTTGATCTACATTCAAGACATAGATCATTGTGGTCACTAGGGATCTTTGCATAGGCCAGACCATTTAGGATACCTAGAGCCCACCATAGCTTGTAATATTTATGATTTGGATAACTATAATGCTTGAGAATTAAATTTACAAACTCTACCTACCACCTAAGACCAATTTCCATAGACCACCTTTTATCTCAATTGATGACTCCTCTACCATGACATTGAAATTATATAACAAATGGTTCCCCTTTATGTGACCATATGGCATGTACTTTGAAAATTATTTAGTAGTCACTTCCACCATAACAAAATCAATAAGATAAAATTCATAAACCTAATATATTTCCATTATATTAGCATCATGATGGAATGTGTATGATATGGACCCTTCAGTGTATGATATCACATGAAATTTTACTTCATTTCCCCTCATCATCACTTCTCAACTCACTTTGAAATATTTCACCATTTGTAAGTTTTGTATGGCCTTTTTGTAATTTCTCTAGGTGTCAATTTATTGGTAGTATACATGAACATAAGTTAAAATATAGAATTTAGAACTTCATTGTCTTGTCTCCATATCATTGGAATTGTAACATTGACTTGGGTCAAACATTGAACATGGATCATTATCATAATTAAATTAGTGTCACATGGTCCTCATTTACCCTTCACAAGATCAAACTTACAATAAAATAACCTTTCACCTTGAAATATTTATACCTCTTTTTGATAGATGCAAGTCATGTAAATTCCATGATTTCTTTAAATCCACACAATCTCAAGAGACACAAATGCAATCTATGACATAGTGATTATCCAAAGAGGCTATCTCTTTCCACTAATAATGCAATCCATCATAGACTAAATCATTGAATGGAAATTTAGGTCCCAATCAATTTGAACCCATAATTACTTTACAAGATCTGATTTTTACATCCAAAATACATTCTTACAGAGTTTTAAATTGGGGAATTATTTCAAGGTGAGTTGGGTGCTTTATAGTGAGAAAAAATGGCAAGGCATTGAAGGTGATGGACTCAAAGATAATTAGGTAATTATGGGACATTTAGAGGCCTCTCTTATGAAATTTAATATCTCTTTTATCTTTTATGATGGATTTGTTAAGGTTTTATTTTAGTAGAATGAGGTTATTTTAATTAAAAGAGTGTAAATTTTTAGTTAAATCTTAATTCAAACTCATGATGACTGACCCTATCTAACCTTTTGTGCATATAAATTTTTTAACAATAAAAATATGTTACTCATTCTAAAATTCCTTCAAAAACATATTTTTTACAAGTGATTCCTTAGATTTTTTTTAATTTTTAATTTTTAGCCAATAGGGATAAATAAGATGCAGTACAAAGACAAACTCTAATTGTGTTTGAATTTTATTACAAGGGTTTGAGTATAGTGCTTTTGTATGTTATTAAACTAGATGTAATTTATTTAGGTGTCAATATATTAACATCATGGATAAATAGAAGTTAAAAAATATGTTTTGGGATCTCAATGTCTTATTTCCACATTAACAACATTGCAACATTGATTCGAATCGACATCGAACATGGAGCCCTATCATAATCAATTCAACTCTCATGATATATTAGTCCACCATTGGTAGTTGAAAATGACCAATAAAATATGTTACCACCCTACCAATATATGGACCCATTTACAATGTGTGTCTAACATGTAAATCCATATTTTGTGTATAAAATGGGACTTTTATTGTATGATATCATTTGAAATATATCACCACTTGTATGTTTCATATGGCCTTGCCCTTATAAAAAATGTGATCT
>JARHVA010000266.1:6147500-6150000 GCA_037957365.1 Torreya grandis
GTCTATTAAATAGATCCCAAGCAAACAATAATTAGAAATATAGACTCAAGACTAAAATTAATCTTTACATGCAAACTGACTATTCTCCAAACTAACTGTTCGTGTAACTAATAGTTCTGGAACGCACAGGTGACCAACATCGGTTCTTGTCTGTCTGGAGATGTCCAAGGTTAGCCAATTTCTGACTGATGTCGGCATCTTCTGGTCTACTCCTATCCGACGTCAGTTGGCTTGACCGATGTCAATTACTATGACACTCAACAACCTCCTCCATTTGCATAACAGTGAAGCTTTTAGCTCCACAACCTAACAATCTCCCACTTGGAGATAAATAACTGCACCTGTACCTATACATCATCTAATTTTATTTCCTGTCTTGTATCCCTCTTCAAGTTTAATCTTGAAGACCAACAGAAGTTGAGTGAATATTCAACTTCTCCTTTGCTCCCAACTTTGTTAACATACCTGCAGGGTTCTTATCCTTGCTAGCCTCCGTGACTGGAACAACCTTCTACAACTCTAAAATCTAGCTAACCACTATACCACCAACAGTGAACACATATCCTATGGTGCTTCTCCTATCATCCAAGTCACCTACGATATCTGAATCTACATACCCATGTAGAGAAGTGCTTGACCCTACATAGCATAAATACCTGCTGTTGGTCCCTCTCAGATACCTGAGAATCCACTGAACTGCTTTCTAGTGCTCCTTTCCTAGATTGGCCACAAACTTGCTAACAACTCCCACTGCTTGGGAAATATCAGGTCTAGTACTCATGTACTCAACCTCATCATGTGATTTAAGACACTGTTCTGTGAACTATCCAGAAACAACACAGAATATGAGAGACAATACAATCTTGTATTAACACTCTTCTAAAAGGAAATACAATGAAGAAATCACACTCTTCCCACACCTCTTGGGCGTACAATAATTCTCCCTCAAGAGTTCTCTCTCTCTCTCTCTCTCAATTACAAACCAACTCAAACACAGAGTTGTTCCCTCCACCAGTCAGTGACAATCAACCCAATGGTTGTTGTTGCCTACCGCCAGTCCACCAAGTACTCAAAGTACTCCAAGTAGATCTCCCTGATCTTACTCCTTGTTGTGTTGCAGATCTCCTTGATCTTGCTACCTTACAGATCTCCTTTGACCTTGCACACACACACTTGTAGATCAACTGACCTTACTTGCCATGTAGATCTTCTTCTTGATCTTGCTACCTACAGATCAACTGATCTTACACTTGGAAAGATCTTGTCCTTGCCTTTGCAAGTCCTTCTATCTTCCACCTTGGAAGAACCCTTGTCCTTGTCCTTGACAAGTCCTTTTGATCCTTCACCTTACAATATAGCCCCATGGGTCTATTAAATAGATCCCAAGCAAACAATAATTAGAAACATAGACTCAAGACTAAAATTAATATTTACATGCAAACTGACTATTCTCCAAACTAACTGTTCATGTAACTAATAGTTATGGAACACACAGGCGACCGACATCGGTTCTTGTCTGTTTGGAGATGTCCAACGTTAGCCAATTTATGACTGATGTCAGCATCTTCTGGTCTACTCCTATCCAACGTCAGTTGGCTTGACCGATGTCGATTACTATGACACTCAACAACCTCCTCCATTTGCATAATAGTGAAGCTTTTAGCTCCACAACCTAACAATCTCCCACTTGGAGATAAATAACTGCACCTGTACCTATACATCATCTAATTTTATTTCCTGTCTTGTATCCCTCTTCAAGTTTAATCTTGAAGACCAACAGAAGTTGAATGAATATTCAACTTCTCCTTTGCTCCCAACTTTTTTAACATACCTGCAGGGTTCTTATCCTTGCTAGCCTCTGTGACTGCAACAACCTTCTACAACTCTAAAATCTAGCTAACCGCTGTACCACCAACAGTGAACACATATCCTATGGTGCTTCTCCTGTCATCCAATTCACCTACGATATCTGAATCTACATACCCATGTAGAGAAGTGCTTGACCCTACATAGCATAAATACCTACTGTTGGTCCCTCTCAGATACCTGAGAATCCAATGAACTGCTTTCTAGTGCTCCTTTCCTAGATTGGCCACAAACTTGCTAACAACTCCCACTGCTTGGGCAATATCAGGTCTAGTACTCATGTACTCAACCTCATCATGTGATTTAAGACACTGTTCTGTGAACTATCCAACCATAGGTGTGCAAATCGGTTCTGCATCCTGCATCTTGAACCTCTCCACTACCTTATTCACATAATCCTCTGGATACCAAATCAACCTATGACTTTCCCTGTCTCTAGAAATACTCATGCCAAAGATTTTCTTTGCTGCTTCCAAATCCTTCATGGAAAACCTCTAAACTAATTTTACCTTTAGCTCAGCAATCTCCTGCATGTGTGACCCTGCAACAAGCATATACACTACATACAGTAACAAGATAATGTAGCTAATCTTATCCAACTTGGTAAAATAAACACAATGGTAACATTGACATT
>JARHVA010000266.1:6157500-6167500 GCA_037957365.1 Torreya grandis
TGGGTTGTTATGTATTTTCATGTATCCTAATACACTCTTTCATATATAAACTACTAAAACACCCAATTAAATGTGAATAATTTTGGAAAATTTATTTGGCAATCAAGATGTGATGAGAGGTCACAAACTAGAAAAAGAACTTATCAACCTAAGTCCAAATAACTTTAACAAACTTCACAATTTATTCAACAAGTTCAAGTCTTTGAGATTGTAGCTAAAAAAATATGGAATATATAAGAAATATAAACAATTTATTATTTATATAGTCTCTAAAATAGGTATTGATTACTCAATTTTGCCTCTACTTTCCATGCCACTCAAAGTGCTCTAGGCACTACATGGAAAATTCCCTTTTTATATGCTTTTGTTTTTTACTTGACTTTCAAGGAAGATGATTTAATACATATGGGCACATTGAAATCCTAAAAATCTCAATCCTTAATTACTAGGAATAGGAAAATAATTGCTTAAAATAAAGAGAAGAATGGAAATAACAAGGATCAATAGAAAAAGAAAAAATAAACCTCTACCAAAATAACCATAAAAACCTCCTATTCTAATGAAAAACCTAAGAAAGATAAGGTTAAGTGTTCTATTGTAATAAAAATGGGCATGATGAACATAAGTGCAAGATGAAAAACACTTATCTCTTAACTTATCTTATAAAAAAAAAACATAGGTGTTCTCGAGTCTATCAAGTAGAATTAATAAAATCAATATTATTTTTAGCCAAAAGGTAAAGCTAAATATTAATAAGAGGGAAAATTACTTGTATTAGTTTCAACTATAACCTATTCATAGGTTATTTACTTAGGTTATACCCACCACACGGGACCTTCACAAGTTGAGTTTTCTCCTTTGGAGCCTTGTTACATGTCTTCTATCAATTTGGATGATGATACTTTAGTAGAATTTGAAGGGAGAGTGTCTATTTAAATGGTTTGAGGAACATTCAAAAATATTCTAAGTGTTCCATTAATTAAAATTAATCTCCTATTAGTGAAAAAAAATCATCCATATCAGTAAGTGCATGAGGGTAGAGTTTTCACTAGATTCATTCATAATTAGAGAGTTACAATATGATTACATAGTGGTAGTGGATAGGGAAGATCACTAAGATAGGTTATATACCTTCTCACATTTTTCACTTGATTCTTCTTTGACTAGATTACTAACTCATTCATATGGATTTAACAAATTATGGAGTGAGTGGTTAGGCCACCTTAATTACTGATACCTATAGCGACCTGGAGAAAATGGCATGGTTATAGGATTACCTTGAGCCCATTTATCTAAGGGTATTTGTGAGGGTTAAACCCTTGGGAATCATACCAAATATAAATTTGATAAAGGAAAATCTTGGAGGGATTAACAAGCATTGAATTTAGTATATGGTGATGTATCTGGGAATTTTTACATTATATATTTCAAAAGGGTTAAGTATGTTCTCACTTTTATTGATGATTTATCAAGGTACACATGGGTATACTTCCTTAGATAAAAATTTGAAGTTTTGGACAAGTTTTGGGACTTCTATGTTCTTACAGAGAACCAATCTGAAAAAATGCATCAAAGTTATTAGAACTGATAATGGGGTTGAGTATGTCAATAATATATATTTGAGTAATTTTTCCTAGAAAAGAGGATTGATTCAAAACATAAATTTTCATATAGTCCTTAATAAAATATATTTTCATAACATAAGAATAGGTTTTTGAAAGAGGTGGTGAATTGTATGATTCATTCTAAGTCATTGGCACATTAGTATTGGGCAAAAGCCATTAATTGTGGCCTCTACATTTAGAATAGGGTTCCTCAAAAATATTTAAAACATATAACTCCCTATGAATCTTATCACAATAGGAAACCTATAGTCGAGCACTTTAGGGTTTTTATATCTCAAACTATAGCATGCATATGAAATAAGAAACACAAGGCTATGAAACCTCAAAGTAAGACTTGTATCTTCATAGGTTATCCAAATGGTGTCAAAGGGTAACAACTTCTTAATCCAAACACACATGATCTATTCATCAAGATATGTTTTCACTTTTAGGATATTCCCATAGACTTAACATTTTAAACTTCTTCCACTTCATTGTCATTTCTTGGATTCAACTTAGACAATTCAAATTAGCTTAAGCACATTCAAGAGTTCGATGAAATTTCTTCTAGTTATGATAATGGTAGTAGTGATGTGGATTTATATCCATCCAAATAATAGACACACTTTGGAGGATGATGTTTCTCTAAATGACTAATCCAATTTTGGTCTTCTTTAGGAAAGGCAAACACTTAAGAGTGCAGGAACATGGGTTGGGATCCTTCAGATGATAGATAGACATGTTTGAAGTTTTAGAGTGGTTCACATGCTTTATATTACTCTAACTCATATCCATAGACCTTTTACAAGGATTTATGTATTCATGAGTGTGATTATACTATGAATGAGGAGTCTAACTCCTTAATCAGGAATCATACTTGGGATTATACACTTCTTCCTAAGTGAAGAAATATAGTTCTATGTAGATGGATATATAAGATAATGTATGTAGCATATGGGTCCAATGACAAGTTAAAGGTGTGATTGGTTGTAAAAGGTTTCTCACAATTATATGGCATTAATTACACTAAAAAAATTACACTAATCTCAAATTTAAAATCTATTAGACTCATACTTTATATTATTGTATCCAACTATTGGGATGTTAATTATATCCACACATGAAGAGCGTCTTTATTCAGGCTAACCTTGAGGAGGATTTTTACATAGAACAATAATAGGGATTTATTAAGGATCCTTCCTTTATGTGTAGACTTCAAAAATCCATATCTGGCCTCAAATAGGTCCCTCAGGGTTGGTTACCAATAAGATTTCCTTCCTTCTTTATAAAGGGTTCACTTAGTCCCATTTAAATATGAATGTCTATCCCTCACAACAAGATGATTCACTTTTGATTCTAGTTCTTTATGTTAATGATATTTTGATCACTGGGAGGTCTTCCTCATCCATTTTAGTGGTGAAATAAGCTCTTCATGAAATATTTTACATGAAAATTTTTAGATTATTGCATTACTTCCTTGGGATCCATATTTCTTAGTTTGACTTAAGGATCACTATTACAAAGCCCAAGTGTGTTATCAACTTACTTATTTAATTTCACATGGTTAATTACAAGCCAAATCTAACTCCATTTCTATTTGGATTAAATATTTAGGTAGATTGTACTTCACCTTTGGTTGATGTTACCTTACATATAAAACTTGTGGGAAGTCTTATCTACTTGATACATACCATACCTGACATATAATATGTAGTGGGCATTATCTCCAAACTCATGGAATAACCCCGTGAACTACACTAGAAAGTGACTAAGAGGATATTTCACTATATACATGATATACATAGATTTTGGATTCATTATATAAGTATCATTTATAGGGAATTAATTATCTATACTGACTCAGACTAGGTTAGTGATATTCAAAATCATAAACCCACTTCAGGTTATAGTTTTTCGAATGGCTTAAGTATGATTAGTTGGTCAATCAAGAATAAAAATGATATTGATTTATCATATAAGTAATAATATAAAAATATTATCAATATTTCCATTGGGGATATTGATATTTAGTAGATCCTCACACATTTAAGTATCTAATTTAAATGACATGTAGTTATCTATTGTGATAACCAAAGTACTATTCAAATTTACAAGAATTCAGTCCAAAACTAATGGAAAAAACACATATATATTCATATGAACTTCATCTGGGATTTCATTCATGGGAAAATCATTGAACTAATATATTTATAGATGATATATCAAATAATGACATCTTCACCAAATTTTTTATAGAGATTAAGTATCTTCACTTAAAGGGTCTTCTTTAGGTTCAAGATAATATAACATCATCTTTTAGTGGGTCCTTATCTCTCTCTCTCTCTCTCTCTCTCTCTCTCTCTCTCTCTCTCTCTCTCTCTCTCTCTCTCTCTCTCTCTGTGTGTGTGTGTGTGTGTGTGTGTGTGTGTGTGTGTGTGTGTGTGGTTAGTGTAATAATGATGATGATCAATTACCAAATGGTTTAATCATATGACTTTATAGTATACATCAAGGTATATCATGTACATGATGATGCTGACACAAAACACAATGAGAATAATATATCCTACAATAAATGGATCATTTTTATGTTGATAATTTATGTTTTTTTATCTACCATTAATACCTACTTATAGTTGAGGTAAGGGTTCAAGGAATTTTGTAAGAAAATTATATTTAATTTTAATGTTTTTTTGGGTAAGTGGTCAATTAGCACATTGGTATTCGTAATGACTAACTCGATCACCTCATATTTTATTTTGGTAAATGTTTTAAGTGTATGATGTGGAATAAAAAGTACCAATCATATTCATTGGTATTCTAAGAGCAATGTATGCATACGCTGAGGTATACAGATTGCCACTTCTTGACTCAAAATGGAGAAATAAGGAGACATTAAATCATTATTTTTTTGATGTGTGCTAATATATAATAGATATATTTTAATATTAAATGATATTATGTATACTAAATATTAAATAATATTATATTGTATTATATTATATATTAGAATATAGGTTATATTAAAAGTGAAATATAAAATATATTTTAGTATATATTTAAATACAATATTCTAAAAAAGGAAAAGTGCCACATACACTCTTAACACCATAACATAAACATATAAAGAGCTTCTCACATAACACTTGTTGACTTGCATAGCTTCACAAGAGAAACAATGATGATGATGATGATGATGATGATGATTTTTACACCAACTCTTCCACCACTAGTTGCCATGATGCCCACCCCACAACTCTGCTAATTATAAACCTACATATCAGAAGAAAGGTTTCGATTTCCACATGTAAGATTTTATTTTTCCTTTTTGATTGTTGTAGCTAATCCATAATTAAGTTTTTATTTGATGGAAATACATAAGTATGTGTTATAATATACACTTTGGAACCTCATTTTATTGTCTCTATATAAATAGAATCACAGTGGTGATTTGAGTCGGGCATCAAACATGAAACATTCCCATAAGCAAATCAACGTCATGTTATCCTCATCAACCCTTAATAATAGATAATGTCCAATAAAAAAACCAAGCACATTGGAAGATATATACCCATTTATTATGGATGAAATGTATGTAAATCCAATAGTTTCCATAAAAGCACATAATTTTTATAATGCATAAATGTCAGCACAAATCCCAAAAGACACCAATGCAATCTATCATGAAATCTAGATGACATAGTTTTCACAAAGGTTTGGGGTGATCAAACATGTTTTGATGTGGTTAACATAAAGTCATTTCCATATGGTTCTTAGGCATGATCTAGATGTACAATCATCAACATTCTAATTCCAAACCTTTGTGCAAATTATTTCATACATTGATGATGATAATGATGATGTTTGAATGGTTTTTAGACTGTTGATGCATATTCATGGTTTATGTGCTTGATTTTGATCCAAATTATTGACTTCCAAAGATGATGATATGTTTCACATGCCATTAAATTATTTTTAACTATTAGGGTAGAATTTATATAGGGATGCAATTTTTTACTGTCAAGGATCAATATATTAGAAATTTAGACAAATGGAAGCAATAAGATATGCTTTGAGACCTCAATTTATTTTCCCCACATTAACGACATTATGTTGTTGATTATTGATATGCATCAAATGTGGATCCTTATCATAATCAAATTATCACTCATGACGTCCTCATCTACCCTTGTCAATAAAAAATGGTCATTTTAATATGTTGTGACCTTAGAAACTATGAACTAATTTTCAATGGGTGATAGTCATGTAAATAAAAAATTTACATAAATTTGGATCTAGTGTTTGAGATGGGTCCCTTCATGAATAATATCATTAGAAATAACTTACCATTGCCCCTCACCATCATATATATTACCTCATGGCTTATTAGTTTGATGATGTTGAGGATCATATTGCTTCCAATTCAAATTTTTTACTACTAATAAGAAATGTTGAGGATGTGGCCATATGAAGGGATTGTTGGATTGTGTTGTACTTAAGTACATTTTTGAATTTTCACTCAGAAATGAAGGCTTTAAGACAAAAGGATTTTGAAAAATGGTGTATTTCATGTGATGGGCAAGAGATACACTGTTAGTTACTAATAAATGACCTAAAGTTGGGATCATTAAAGAAGGGTTCATCAAAGATGGGAGGAATAGTGATAGGCTCATATAAGCTATGTGGATAGTCATTGATAGGCTCATTAAAGTGAGGCTAATCAAATATGGGTGATTTGATAAAAATGGTTTTACAAAAGATGGGTTGATTGTATTGACCTTGATTTGGAAGTGGAAGAATATGATCATGACCTAGATAGGAATATTGGCATGTCTTTGTTTGTTGATTCTTAGACTTATATGATTCTATTTATATTTCAATGTCCCCATGATCAATAAAATTTTGGATGTAATTCTTAAATTTTGAGCATATATTAATAGAATGGTTATTTATTTTCTGATACTTGTAGTATTCACCTTATTGATAGCACTTAGGTTTTAGTTTACTATTATTAAAAGGCTTGGTATGTCGATACATGATCATTTTTATGGTGACTAGCTGGTAAAATATTGCTTTCAAGTGTTATTTGATAGGATTATATTGTCTCCACTTGAATCCATATTTAGACATGGATGAACTTGACTCTTAGTCTCACAATGATGCTTTGCGAGGTGATGGAAGGACAAGATGGGGTTGTTGGATTTTTTTATGGATTTAGCACTAGATGGATGTTGGATGTTTGGTTTTTTACCTATTTTTGGATTTTTTGGATTTGAATGATGCAATTTTGATTTGGAGATAGTTGTGATGGGGATGCTAGAACATGTTTCCATTTTCTAGTGTGATGGTGGATGTTATTATTAGTATTGTAGCTAGTGGACGAGTTTGTAGCTAATGGATGGGGAATTTTATTATGATTGCATAATATGTATAAATATTTTAATTTTCTTACTTAAGATGGAGGTTAGGTTTTTGGGATCATAATTTATATGAATTTAGGAACCTATTTCTATACATTGTAAAAATACATCATATTTGTTTTCAAATAGCTATTGTTCAAATTGAGCTCTATCTAGATCTCTTTTTGGTGCCATAGGTATAGATGGTAGAAAAGAAGACTAAAGGAAAATATGATGATAGGATTGGTTGATGTTTGGATTAGTTGTATTTGGTTGAACTAGGCTTAGATTAGATTTAATGTTTAATTTTGAATGATTTGATTTTGAGTTTATATTTATAACTAAGTCAATTGATTTAATTGTATTTTTAACACTAGATTTCATTGACTCAAGATGTTGAATTTTAGACATTTGATATGGTTTGACCTAGTTGAATTTGGACATGGTTGACTTTGGATGTGTCTACACTTGAATCTGCTTGACCTAATTATTCTATTCATCTTGCTAATTTATCCCATAACCTTTATCCTAATATAATTAACCAAATCCTATTCCATATCATATATTTCCTACATCACACTAAAATTTATAGACCCCCATGCCATATTAATTCCCTCATTATCCCACTAATACTTCATCTAATCAATAATCTCACCTCATTAATTATCCACTAGGCCCACTTGCTAATTAAAATTTCAAATATATTTCAAATACTCCCTAGCATGCCTATCAATAGCCTTTTATACACCACTATATCCTTAAACCTCCCTAAATCCTTAGCTAGTACTTATTATCTAGTAATCTAATCTAGAAGTCTCTAGATCTGGAGCCTTTCCTAAATTTATAGAATGCTCCAAACTAGAGGACTCTAAACAAATTAAATAATAGCCACTCTTGGAACATGTTTAGACTAATTAGAAATATGATAATCCATCTTTACATGCATATACCAACTATCCTAAGCACTCATACTCTATTGAATCCATTGTAGCATCCAAAGAAGCCAGTATATCCATCTTGAAGCCATTATCAAGAAATCTAATATTTAAGTCAAATAACATTAGAGAATTAGTTTGGAGATCTTTGAGGGAAGATATTAGGAGTAAGATGATGGTAAGAATTTATTTCTAGTTATTGATTGTTCCTATATTTCTCTCCCTTTTGATGTTATTGTAGTTTTGAGTTAAAATTACTATTTTTAGTATTTTCGAATCCATAACTCAAAAATCATACATTGGTAACCATAGTGGGATCCCTCCTTTAAACTAACCATTGTGCATGTTATATGTGTTAAACATGTTTTTAGGATTGGTTATAAGAAGAGTGGGATTCAAAATTTTCAAAATTTCATGTCCTAAACAAAGTGTGGTTTTTCACTACAAATTATGTTATTGCATAAGTGATATTGAGGATTCCATTTATAGTTTTTATTTGTTGTATGAATTAACCACTAAATATTGGATTTTCTAGAAAGTTTCTAGTGCTTTGCAAAAAAACCTCTCGATAGAGGCTATTTTGATTTTTAGATATGATTTTGATAGTATAAGTGTGGTTTTGACATAATACTATATTAAAGTCAAATAGTGATTATATTGACATATTTTTTGTTTCTATAGATTTAAACTAACCTAGTTATCTTGTAAGATTAAAGAAAAGTTTTGTCACTCTTAAAAGTAGTAGGTTTTCCACACTAATAAAAAATGTTTATCTTTAGTAACGATATTGAACTGTATCTACCATTTTTCCTCTACAAGAAGTGGATTCAACTTAGGAAAAAAATCACTAACTTAAGTTTATGATTTTTTATTTCTAATAGTTTTGTTGTCTTTGCCTAGTTGTTGTTTGTTTACAGAGAAGAGGAGGTTCTATCTAGAAAACATCAAACATTCATAAAATCCCCATTTTGACTATTTGGTATAATACCACCTATTTAGAGAGGTGATTTTGAATATCAAATGTGGTTTTCCATGTTACTGAGTCAATTTTATAGAGAGTTTGATAGTAGCTATTGTTATTCTATTTTTTGATTCCTAGTCATAAATACTCAACTTTTTGTCAATAGACAATATTTTTAAAAATAGTCTCAATATCTCTTAAAATGTTTTTTCTATATTGTCAAGTTTTTACCTTTGTAATAACACCTTTTGATAGAGGCATTTTTTATTTTCATAAGTGAATATAAATATTGATGAGTGATTTTGAATATAATTGTAAAACTAAGTCCCGTTGATTCACCTTATCTTATCTGGATCACTTAGTATTTAAATTTTTAAATAATCTAAATAATTTTAACCATCATCATATTAAAATATTTTCATATATCTATTTTAATTTCATTGGAAGCAAAACTGCCTCTCAAAAAAGGCTTTATTGACTCTTAGAATCAATATTGAATATACATAGTCAATTTTGACTTAGGGAATTTAACAATACATTTACCTAGTTATTATCTAATATAATCATGTTTTAATCATTCTATAAATATTTTTAGCATTTTTAAAATATTTTAGTTATTATATAGATATTTCTATTTTTATTTTGAGTATGTTGTTAAATTTATTATCTTTCCTAATGGATGTAAACCTACATCTCAATAGTTATGGTATTGATTTATAGAAGTGATTTTTCACTAGTCATAGGTATCTTTTCCTAATTGTACGGTCACAACTAATTGGCTATCAGCAAAATTGCATATCTTGTAGTTGAAGTATTGACCATCAGTTTTGAATATTTTAACTATGTATGTGTGGTTTTTTAGGTTAAAAAGGTGGTTTTGACTATTTTTAAACTACTAAAAATGTTTCATGTAGGGCACCTTAGTAGGACACCCTAGATCAATTTGATAAAATGTTTCTTTATAGGATCAGGGTTTAGTCTAGAATATAAATCTTGAATTTGTATATATCTCTATTTTATTACTTGTGTAATTCTCCCACATAGTTAATTATTTGGGTAAATATACTTTTTATTACCTATTTTTAACCTAATTTTTATTTT